>CAUJRU010002964.1:0-60715 GCA_963277665.1 Viscum album
CTGGGCCCACGTTCTGGAAGACTGATTGATGATATTTGAGTTAGGCCCTGTGTGAAGGATCGAAATAATGATGTAGATGCTCAATAGACAAGAGGGGGGGGGGGGGGGTAAATTGTATACTTTAAAAATTCCTTTGGATCCTTTAAAGTTAGCTATTCCGAAAGTAGGTTCCGGAAATATGGATTCAAAAATTGAATCTTAACTAAAGATTACAATATGAGATTCTACCTTAAAGCGTATAGAATCTAAATGAATCAGAGTACAAGTAAGGAAGTATAAGTAAGTTATACTTTCCTTAAAATAAAAAATGCAGCGAAATCAAACAAGTAATAAAACTACAAGTAACAAGATATAAGTCTTTTAACCCAAAGAGAAGGGTATCCAACAACCTTGGATAAAGGTCTCTTGATTTATACTTTCAAGCAAGTCTGTCTTACCCACACCAGGGTAAGCCCTCGATACGAAGATCAGAGTCTCTGTCTTGATATCCTCGCAAGCCCTCAACTTCAAGGTAGTTGGCACCTCTGTCTTCCTCAGCAAGGAAGCCCTCGAACTTCAAGGTAGTCGGCAACCTCTGTCTTCCTATCCCCGGAAGTCCTCAAATGTAATCACCAACATTCGGAGTCGCACAAATCTTTGAGAGTTAATAAGAGCCTCTCTCTCTAGAAATCACTTCAACAGCATGTATGCACAATGTCGAAGAAGTCATTCATCAGTCATCAGTTCATCATTGAGATCTTTCAAATGAGCTCCTATTTATAGGCAAGGTCAGCCTCCTTTCCAATGATCATATTTTCCTTAAAAGTCTGAGGGACCTGTACACGTGTAACTTAGCCAACTGTTAGTTTATAACAGAATAGATGAAATCGTTTTATAACAAAATAAGTGTAAAAAAATGTACGACATCATTTTGAGTCTAATTGAAAAGTTCAGAGTGAAAGTTTGGAGTGTAACAAAAAATAATTTTTGGAGTCTAAATAAATTCGGTGTGTATAAAACAAAGATGATCAGATTCTATTTAATAGGTGAATTTGGAATGAGAATTTGGAATGAGAATTTGTCATCAGAATTCGTATTGAGAATTCCTCATCAGAATTCGTAATGAGAATTCGTCATCAGAATTCGTAGTGAGAATTCCTCATCAGAATTCGTAATGAGAATTCCTCATCAGAATTTGTAATGAGAATTCGATGTCGAACTTCATAAGGATTCGTATCCTGAATCTGGAGTAGAACTTAATCAGAGTTCATATCTGGAATTCGGAATGAAACTTTATCACAGTTCTCATTCTGGATTTTGGAGTGAAACTTTATTACAGTTCTTATCCAGAATTCAGATCCTAAAACAGAATACTTCATATCAAAGTTTCAAACAATTCCGAGAATATAGAAATGAATCCGAATCTTCTACTTAAGAAAAATATGGATGAAAATATGATAAGGATAATTTTTCTTACAAAAGAGATTTTCCTTATAAAAGCAATTTTCCTTATAAAAGCAATTTTCTTAAAGATAAGGTGTTTGTGATTTTCAAAACAAGAAGGAATGGAAAATTCATAAGGAAAACCTTATTGACTCAACAATCTCTCCCTTTTTGGAAAGCACAAACATCCTTACGAAAAAGAAATTCTAAGAAGAAAGAAAAACATTAAGGTTTATCTCCCTTTTCTTTAAGGATATAGATGAATACGACTAACTCCCCCTTAGGCTTTGAAACACTAAGGATCGTATTATAGATTTCTGGAATGATATTTCATTACGAATAAGAAAGTCTTCTTTAATGAAAAACTCCCCCTTAGATAAACTCTACTAGAGTTTGTTTTCTTTCTCACCCTTTATTAAGATTCTTTTTTCCCCTTTGTTAGGGTTCTTTTCCTTCTCCCCCTTTGTGATTTTCAAAAAGAATTCAAGGTAATGGAAAATATAACAAAGTACCTGAAAAATTAGTAGCAACAAAAAAAGAAATGAGCAAGAACAAATTTTCATTAAGTTTGAAAGCTCGGTAACAAGGAAATTTAGATACAACAAAAGATCGGATCTGTCTATTTTGGATCTTTTTCCTTCTCCATGAGACTCTTAAGAATAGTCTTTATCTTCTTCAAATCTTTATGATCTTCCTCGGCTTGCTTTTCTAACACAATAATTCTTGAATTTTGAGCTTCAATCTTTTCTTCCTGAGCTTTAAGCTTTTCTTCCTGAGCTTTAAACTTTTCTTCTTGAGCCTTTAATTTCTCTTCAAACTCAATCCTATGATCCCTTTCATACTTCCAGTTTTGAGAAACAAAATTTAGCTTCCCATTCAGATCTCTGACTTCTTGAATCCGGAATTCTTTTCATCTGTCAACTTTTCTTCAAAGGATGAAGTAAGCTCATTTATCTTCCTGTCTTCTGTCTCAAAGGCATCCTCCACATTGTCTTGCAATTCATCAAAGAGTCTCATCTTTTCTACATTTTTCCTTGAACAATTTGTCATCCTCTTGCAAGATCTTCTATGGGCTTCACAGCCGATAAAGAAAGTTTTGAACTGAGTCTCAATCTCAACACACTTATCCATAATAATAGATACGGAGTCTGTTTTCTGATTTAAAGCATGTTGGAGCATATGGCATCTTGAATCAATACTTGAGAAAGTCGGAATAGTACCTACCAACTTCTTTAAAGACTGAACAACAAAGTCATGCCCCAACGAAGATGACTCCGAATCCGAAACATTTCTTGTAGAATATTCTTCTTCAAAATTCTCAACCTTCTTCTTAGAAGAGTCACCAACTTCCCTTCTCTTTACTACCACAGAGCTCGGGGTATCAATAACAAGTTGTTTTCCCTTGTCCTTTTTCGGAATAGATTCCTGTTCCGGAGTTCTCTTTTCACTGTCATACACTTGAACAACATTATCTTCCTCATCAGAAACTTTCTAAACACCATCGTCTACATTCTCCATTTGAGAAATATCATGTAGAAGTTGTTCTTCCTCTGCATGATAAGTTATTTCTTCTTCTCCTTTCTCCTCATCCATCGCTGGGGTGACTAACTTAGAAGACTCAGCTTCGGAGTTTCGGAGCGACAAATGTTCCGAAGGAGTCCCCTTATAATCATCTACTTGCTTTAAAACATCTCCGGTTTCACCACTTCCTTCAGCAACAGCTTCTTCTTCTTCCACTTGCTCAATCTGCTCTATTTCCTCAACAGCCTTAGGTACTGCCTCTTCCAGAGCAACAAAGTTCCTTCCTGGAGTCTCAGGTAGAGATTCCAAAGAAAAATATATCGGAACAAGAATATTTTCTGAAACCATCTCATTGAAATTCAACAATGCCTGAGCTACTTCTGCTTCAGACAACTTCTTTTTAAGCTTCTTTTCCTTGACTTGTTTTTCTAGCTCATCCATAGTTCTTTCCTTCAAGGCCTTAGCCTCCGCAGGATCCAAGCCAAACTGAGGCTCCCCTTGCACTCTCTTCTCTTTGATCTCCCTCCATTTAGCAACTACCTCATCTGGGTAAGCTTTCTTCTTTTTTGGTTTTGGAGGTGCGGAGTGAACTTCATTAGACTTGGGATTTTCTACTTCAACTTCAACTTCTTTTATCTTTATCTTCCTTACTGGCTTAGAGGATTCTGGTTCAGAAACCTTCAGAACTGTTTCTCCTTGAGCAGGTAAATCAATAAACTGACCAGTCTTCTTGTCAAAGGCAAGATCCATCCTTTTGAGTGTACCATCACTCACCAACATAATCTTGCAAACTCTTGGCTTATACTTGCAAGCCTCCTTGAAAGACTCAAGGCACCGAAATATCAACTTTGAGAGGATTTCTGGATACATCAAGATCTGAGCTCTCAGATTCCCTTTCTTCATATTCTCAAGAGTAATAAAAATGTGTTTCATCAAATTAAACTTCCTCGGATTTATCAGAAAATCTAGGATATAAATCTCACTCTTCTTCAGACTATCTTTGTCACACTTTCTTAGCACGATAAGGCCTTGTACCCATAATTCTAGAATTCAAAAATTCATAGATAAACTAGCAATCTTCGGAGCCTTGTCATCTGCCAGTCCGAGAGTTTCTAATGATTTTTCCTTGTCGAATCTACCCTTTGAATCCGGCAACACACGAGGTATGAATTCGGCTTCACCTTCATTATTCAGCCCTACCAAGGTGGCTGCCTTGGCATATGAAAGCTTATAAGTCTTACCATAAGACTTAAAAGACAACTTCTCCCTTCCATCTTCCTTAAGAAAGGAGACTGTTTCATAGAAATCTCTAAGAAAATATGAATACACTTCATCTTGATTCCCAGGTTTTGACACCGCAACATCTTCCAATCCATTAAGCTTAATATTCTTGGAAATAAGAGATTCATACTTGTTGAAGAAATAAGGATGAACCAGCCTCTCTCTATATACTAACCACTTCGAAATCGTCTTAGAGGAAGACATGTCTTGAGAAGCTACTTCCACAGACATTCGTATCTAAAGTCCTCTGAGAAGTTTGGAACAGAGAAAGATGAAGTTCAGACCGGTCTTAAAATAGAGAGGCAGAGCTTCGAGACGCCGGAGCTTGAAAACTAATGTGGGACGACCATTGGGGTCCCCTTTATATAGGCAACGAGAAAATGTTTCAACTTCCTCATTTGATCGAACGGTTGTGACAAGCAGAGATCAGATATGACGGTGAAAACCAATCCTCAAGAAAACTTGAATCCGATCTTTTGAGGTTTTTATTAAAACAAAGATTTAAGAAAATTATATTCTGAAAACAAAATATAAGAAACTTCCAGCAAGTAAAGTATGACTACGAAAACTTGAGTAAGGAAATCATACCTTTCGGATTGGATTAGGAGGATTATTCGTAATGGGTAATATAAAAATGACTATGAAAAATCTTTATTAAGAAAAGACATAGTTCGCAAAACTCACTACGAAAAACAAATTCAGTACGGAAAACTCAATATGAAAATTTCATAACAAAATTTGAAAACAAAAAACTCATTAAGAAAGATTCGGTACGAAAATTCCGTTATGAAAATACCAGTAAGAAATTTTCCATTCCGGAAGTTTTCAATATAAAAATTCTAATTCCGGAATTTTAGTTCCGAAAAGTTTGTAAAACTAACTTTGAAAAATTTAGTTACTCTAAAAATCAAATGTACTCCCCCTATGAAAAGGATTTTATTATTGTAAGGAGACTTTTTCAACAGAATGTTAATGAAGAAAGATTACCTTATAGTTATCATTACTAACTTTTGTTTAATGTATTCAAATCTATCAGAAGACAAAGATTTTGTGAAAATATCAGCAAGTTGATCCTGCGTTTCGATAAATTGAAGAATGATATCTCCTTTTTGTGTGTGATCCCTAAGAAATTGATGCCTAATATCTATGTGTTTTTCACGAGAGTGATGTGCAGGGTTTTTAATAAGGGCAATGGAACTTGTGTTATCACACAAAAATTGAGTTTTAGTAAAACTCAGGCCATAGTCTGTGAGTGTGTGTTGCATCCACAACACTTGAGCACAACAACTTCCAGTTGCTACATATTCAGCTTCAGCAGTGGAGAGTGCTACAAAATGTTGCTTCTTGCAAGACCAAGAAACTAACGAACCTCCTAAGAAATGACAAGTTCCGGATGTAATCTTTCTATCCATTCTACATCCACCAATTTCAGCATCAGAAAAGCTTTTTAGAACAAAATCATTTCCAAAAGTATAAAATAATCCTAAATCCATGGTTCCCTTAAGGTAGCGAAAAATTCTTTTTACTGCCTTTAAGTGAGATTCCTTAGGATTGGATTGATATCTTGCACATAAGCATACTAAAAACATTAATTCTGGTCGACTAGCTGTTAAGTAAAGTAGACTTACTATCATACCTCTAAAAGATGTTTGATCTACTGGTTTCCCAGCTTCATCAAGATCTAAAGAGTTTGAGATACCAATGGGAGTACTTATACTCTTAGTGTTGTCATAACCATACTTTTTGAGAAGATCTTTAATATACTTATGTTGAGATATGTATGTTCCTTCTGGTTTTTGAGAAATTTGAAAACCAAGGAAAATAGTTAACTCACCCATCATACTCATTTCAAACTCAGATTTCATTATACTTGCAAAAGAGTCGGTCAAAGATTGCTGAGTTGAACCAAATATGATGTTATCAACATAAATTTGAACAATCAAAACATTTTTCTTATCTTTATTTATAAAAATGGTTGGATCTGCATTTCCCTTAACATAGTTATTTTGTATCAAAAATCTAGTAAGTCTATCATACCATGCTCGTGGGGCTTGTTTAAGGCCATACAGAGCTTTGGTAAGTCTAAAAACATAATCAGGATGTTTTTTATCTTCAAAGCCAGGAGGTTGTTCAACAAAAACTTCCTCTTGAACATAACCGTTATGAAAAGCACATTTCACATCCATTTGGAAAAGTTTAAAATTAAAGAATGCTGCAAAGGAAAGTAGAATACGTATAGATTCAAGTCTTGCTACTGGAGCATAGGTTTCTTCATAGTCTATTCCCTCTTGCTGATTATAACCATTACCAACAAGTCCAGCTTTATTTCTTACTATGACTCCATTTTCATCACATTTATTTCTGAAAATCCATTTTACTCCAATAACAGAAGTTTCCTTAGGTCTTTCAACCATGGTCCAGACTTTATTCCTTTCAAATTCATTTAGTTCATCTTGCATAGATTTGATCCAATCATCATCACCTAAAGCTTAATCAGTGCTTTTAGGTTCTAATTGGGAAAGAAATACTAGATGTTCTACTTCATTTCTTAAGGAACTTCTAGTCCTTATAGGTTGATTTACATCACCAATGATACTATCACTGGGATGATTCTTAAGAAACACCTGATTTGGGTTTTGAAAATCCTGTTCATCAACATAGGGTAGAAAGTCTTCCGGGGTAAATGTTTCAGAATTATCTTCTTGAACATTATCCTTATCAGAAGAATCTTCTGTCGAAGGTTGACAATCAGTTTTTGGAAACAAATCTGAGGATGTAGGCTGGATTGGTTTAAAAACAAAAGGATCAGACTCGTCAAATTTTACATGTATTGTTTCTTCAATAGTACAAGTATTTTTATTAAAAACCCTATAATCCTTAGAAGATGTGGAATAACCTAAGAAAATTACTTCATCAGATTTTGGTGCGAATTTAAGTAGGTTATCTTTAGTATTTAGAATGAATACTTTGCAACCAAAAACCTTGAAGTACGATAGTCTTGGTTTTCTTCCATTCCATAACTCATAAAGAGTTTTATTAAGAAAAGGTCTAATCAAAACTCGATTTATAGTATAGAAAGCAGTACTTACAGCTTCAGCCCAGAAATGTCTAGCTATAGAATATTCACTCAACATGGTTCTAGTTATCTCTTGAAGAATTCTATTTATTCTCTCAACTACACCATTATGCTGAGGAGTTCTAGGTGCTAAGAAATTGTGAGTAAGACCCTTTTTACTACAAAAAGTTTCAAAATCAGAATTTTGAAATTCTCCTCCATGATCACTATGAATAGTTTTCAAAGGAAGGTTTTTCTCATTTTCAACTTGAGCTCTAAAACTTTTGAAATAAGAAAAAGCTTCAGACTTCTTTGCTAGAAAATAAACCCAAGTAAATCTAGTGTAATCATCAACTAGAATAAACACATAGTATTTGCCTCCAATACTTCTAGTTTGTGTTGGACAAAAAAGATCCATGTGCACTAACTGTAATGCATCAGTTATTGAGACTTAACCGATTGATTTAAAACTAGATTTATGTTTCTTTCCATATTGACAAGGATCAAAAACTTTAGAAGAATCAAATCTAAGCTCCGGTAGATCCTTAACTATTTTCTTCTTAGAGAGTTTACATAGGTTTCTATGATTACAGTGACCCAGTCTTCTATGCCATAACCAGGAATGATCTTCCATTTCACTTAGACAAGGTAAATATTGACTCCCGAGGTCTTATAAGTTTAAGGTGTAAACATTCTCATGCCTATTGGCTGAGAGAATAAATTCTTCCTTGGAATTGTGAACTAAGCACTTGTCATTCCTAAAATTCACAAGGTAACATTCATCACATAACTGACTTATGCTAATGAGGTTGTGCTTAAGACCCTTAACAAAAAGAACATTTGAAATCAAAATTTAACCTAAAAGAACAATATTACCAATACCAACAATCTCACCCTTAGCATTATCTCCGAAAGTTACCTTTCCTCCTTTCGTTTTGATAATCTTTTTAAAATAGATTTTGTTACCAGTCATGTGCTGGGAACATCCACTATCCATGTACCGTGTATTGTTGCTGGTACTCTCTTTATTTTCCTGAAATCAAGAAGAGAATTAGAATTTTGGAATCCAAACTTGCTTGGATCCGAGATTACCAGATAACAAAATTTTAGGAACCCACATCTTCTTAGAAAAGCAAGCTTTATGATAACCTAAGGATTGGGTTTTGTTTAAGGAACAATTCTTTTCCCAATGGACACCACATTGACACTTGGTACAAAATGGGGCACTTTGAGGAACAAAATAATTGTTACTAAAAATTGGTTTGGCATGGGTATAACCAAATCCGGATTTATTTATTAAAGGTCGTATTTGGGAATACATTTTATCAAAATTTTCCTTACCATGGGTAAAGTTTGATAAAAACTTCTTTAAGGAAAAAATTTCGGACTTGAGTTTTATAACCAAGTTTTTATCCTTAAAATCATTAGTTTTAGAACTAAAGCTGGGCTCGAAAACAATTTTCTTAGAAATTACTTTTTCTAATTCTTTTGAAAGTTTTTTCTTCTCAGAATTTACTTCCTCAAGATTTTTTGAAATACTTTCAAAATCATCATTTTTCCTATCATGATCTTTAGAAAGATCTGATATCTCTTTTGTAAGAATAGAATTCCTAGTGTTTGATTTATCAAGTTTCTTATTGAGTTTAGAATTCTCAATTTCAAGAAGTTCAGAAAACATAGAGACTTCTTCATAAGTAGGTAAAGTGTTTTCTTCATCAGAAGAAGATTCTTCATCAGAAGAGTTATAATACATACTATCATTAGAATTTAAAGAAACATTGGTCAATGATTCAGCATTTCGTACCTTATCCATAAAACAATGATTATTAATAGGTAATTTGGATATAAGACCAAGATTCTTATGTCCTAAAGCTTCGTAATCAGAAGATTCATCTGAAGAGTCACCACCACTGGCAGTCCAGGTATCATTAGCTTTCAGAACTTTCTTAGCTTTGCCTTTATAATACTTCTTTATGTTCCTGTATGAATGCCTTTCTTTCCTTTCTTTCTTTTTGAGCAAAGGGAAATCTGGTCTAATCTGTCCAGCTCTCTTGCATTCATAACAAGTAACTTCTCCATCTTTCCTATCTTTCCTGTCCTTTTTCTTATACTTGGATTGGAAATTTCTCTGGGCAGCAATCTTGTTCATCCTTCGAGCAAGATTTTCTAATTCATTTTATGATATTTCACTCTCACTAGAATCTGATTGAACTACCATCTTCTTAGACTTGGATCTGGTTACTCTCTCAGGAGTCTTAGCTTTCATATGATTTGATGTTGTTGTAAAAGCAACAGTACCATTTCCATTTTTCTTTTTGATGTTGTCAGCATCTCTCTTCATTATGGTTTCATGTTGGAGAAGAGTTCCAAATAACTCATCAAGAGTAATTTGAGTGACCTTCCTGTTCTCATCTATATCAGTTCTTTTGGATTCCCATTCATTGGGAATAATATCAATTATCTTATCCACAAGGGCTTCGTCATCTAACCCTTTTTCTCCCATAGACTGAAAGCTGTTGACAATAGTCATATACCTCTGTTGAACTTTACAAATTGGTTCACCATACAGAAAATTGAAGCCATGATATTCAGCTCTAAGCATAGCTCTCCTAGTCTCAATCACCTTAGAAGTTCCAAAGTGTGTAACCTCTAACTTCTTCCAGATATAATTAGCTGCTTCACAAGAAGAAATTTGGCTATATATATTTCTGGTCATTGAACAAAGTAAAGTATTGCGCACCTTATAATTGATTTGATACTCTTGATTTTCCTGGTTAGTAAAAGTTCTAACTTCCTTGTCAGGAATTTTATAATCACCAGTAAGCATAACAAAGTTGTCCACTCCAGTATTGATAAAAAAAGTCTTCATTCGATCTCTCCAGTACTCATAGTCATTACCATCAAAGATTGGTGGTCTTGTAGGATTTAGATTATCAATAGAACCAACATTAATTCCTACCATACTAGAACATCCTTTGGCACACAAACTTGTTAAAAAAAATTGGTAATAACAAAGTTCGGAATGAGAAAGTTCGGAATGATAAAGTTCAGAATGATAAAGTTAGAAAGAAAAACTTATACATGAGTACGAGTATTTCAGAGACCTCCTTTGATACCAATTGTAGGATCGAAATAATGATGTAGATGCTCAATATACAAGAGGGGGGGGGGCTAATTGTATACTTTAAAAATTCCTTTGGAACCTTTAAAGTTAGCTATTCCGAAATTATGTTCCGGAAATGTGGATTCAGAAATTGAATCTTAACTAAAGATTACAATATGAGATTCTACCTTAAAGCGTATAGAATCTAAATGAATCAGAGTACAAGTAAGTAAGTATAAGTAAGTTATACTTTCCTTAAAATACAAAATGCAGCGTAATCAAACAAGTAGTAAAACTACAAGTAACAAGATATAAGTCTTTTAACCCAAAGAGAAGGGTATCCAACAACCTTGGATAAAGGTCTCTTGATTTATACTTTCAAGAAAGTCTGTCTTACCCACACCAGGGTAATCCCTCGATACAAAGATCGGAGTCTCTGTCTTTCTATCCCCGTAAGCCCTCAACTTCAAGGTAGTTGGCACCTCTGTCTTCCTCAGCAAGGAAGCCCTCGAACTTCAATGTAGCCGGCAACCTCTGTCTTCCTATCCTCGGAAGTCCTCGAATGTAATCACCAACATTCGGAGTCTCACGAAGCTTTGAGAGTTAATAAGAGCCTCTCTCTCTAGAAATCACTTCAACAGCATGTATGCACAATGTCGAAGAAGTCATTCATCAGTCATCAGTTCATCATTGAGCTCTTTCAAATGAGGTCCTATTTATAGGTAAGGTCGGCCTCCTTTCCAAAGGTCATATTTTCCTTAAAAGTCGGAGGGACCTGTACACGTGTAACTTAGCCAACGGTTAGTTTATAACAGAATAGACGACATCATTTTATAACAAAATAAGTGTAAAAAAATGTACGACATCGTTTTAAGTCTAATTGAAAAGTTTGGAGTGAAAGTTTGGAGTGTAACAAAAAATAATTTTCGGAGTCTAAATAAATTCAGTGTGTATAAAACAAAGATGATTAGATTTTGTTTATTAAGTGAATTCAGAATGATAATTCAGAATGAGAATTCTTCATCAGAATTCGTAGTGAGAATTCCTCATCAGAATTTGTAATGAGAATTCGTCATCAGAATTCGTAGTGAGAATTCGTCATCAGAATTCATAGTGAGAATTCCTCATCAGAATTTGTAATGAGAATTCGATGTCAAACTTCATAAAGATTCGTATCCTGAATCTGGAGTAGAACTTAATCAGAGTTCGTATCCGGAATTCAGAATGAAACTTTTTCACAGTTCTCATTCTGGATTTCGGAGTGAAACTTTATTACAGTTCTTATCCAGAATTCAGATCTTAAAATAGAATACTTCATATCAAAGTTTCAAACAATTCCGAGAATATAGAAATGAATCCGAATCTTATACTTAAGAAAAAGATGGATGAAAATATGATAAGTATAATTTTTCTTACAAAAGCGATTTTCCTTATAAAATCAATTTTCCTTATAAAAGCGATTTTCTTAAAGATAAGGTGTTTGTGATTTTCAAAACAAGAAGGAATGGAAAAGTCATAAGGAAAACCTTATTGACTCAACAATCTCCCCCTTTTTGGAAAGCACAAACATCCTTACGAAAAAGAAATTATAAGAAGAAAGAAAAACATTAAGGCTTATCTCCCTTTGCTTTAAGGATATAGATGAATACGACTAACTCCCCCTTAGGGTTTGAAGCACTAAGGATCATATTCTAGATTTCCAGAATGATATTTCATTACGAATAAGAAAGTATTATTTAATGAAAAACTCCCCCATAGATAAACTCTACTAGAGTTTGTTTTCTTTCTCACCCGTTGTTATGATTCTTTTTCCCCCTTTGTTAGGGTTCTTTTCCTTCTCCCCCTTTGTGATTTTCAAAAAGAATTCAAGGGAATGGAAAATATAAGAAAGTACCTGAAAAATTAGTAGCAAAAACAAAAGAAACGAGCAAGCACAAATTTTCATTAAGTTTGAAAGCTCGGTAACAAGGAAATTTAGATACAACAAAAGATCGGATCTATCTATTTTGGATCTTTTTTCCTTTGCCATGAGACTCTTAAGAATAGTCTTTATCTTCTTCAAGTCTTTATGATCTTCCTCGGATTGCTTTTCTAACATAGTAATTCATAAATTTTGAGCTTCAATCTTTTCTTCCTGAGCTTTAAGATTTTCTTCCTAAGCTTTAAACTTTTCTTCCTGAGCCTTCAATTTCTCTTCAAACTCAATCCGATGATCCCTTTCATACTTCCAGTTTTGAGAAACAGAATTTAGCTTCCCATTCAGATCTCCGACTTCTTGAATCCGGAAGTTCTTTTCATCTGTCAACTTTTCTTCAAAGGATGAAGTAACCTCATTTATCTTCCTGTCTTCTATCTCAAAGGCATCCTTCACATTGTCTTGTAATTCATCAAAGAGTCTCATCTCTTCTACAGTTTTCCTCGACCAATTTTTCATCCTCTTGCAAGATCTTCTATGGGATTCATAGCCGACAAAGAAAGTTTTGAACTGAGTCTCAATCTCAACACACTTATCCATAACCATAGATACAGAGTCTGTTTTCTGATTCAAAGCATGTTGGAGCATCTGGCATCTTGAATCAATACTTGAGAAAGTCGGAATAGTACCTACCAACTTCTTTAAAGACTGAACAACAAAGTCATGCCCCAACGAAGATGACTCCGAATCTGAAACTTTGCTGGAAGAATCTTCTTCTTCAAAATGCTCAAACTTCTTCTTAGAAGAGTCACAAAATTCCCTTCTCTTTACTACCACAGAGCTCAGGGTATCAATATCAAGTTGTTTTCCCTTGTCCTTTTTCGGAATAGATTCATGTTCCGGAGTTTCCTTTTCACTGTCAGACACTTGAACAACATTATCTTCCTCATCATCAACATTCTGAACACCATCGTCTACATTCTCCATTTGAGAAATATCGTGCAGAAGTTGTTCTTCCTCTACATGATATTCTACTTCTTATTCTCCTTTCTCCTCATCCATCACTGGGGTGACTAACTTAGAAGACTCAGATTCTGAGGTTCGGAGCGACAAATGTTCCGAAGGAGTCCCCTTATAATCATCTACTTGCTTTAAAACATCCCCGGTTTCACCACTTCCTTCAGCAACAGCTTCTTCTTCTTCCACTTGCTCAATATGCTCTATTTCCTCAACAGCCTTAGCTACTGCCTCTTCCAGAGAAAAAAAGTTCCTTCCTGGAGTCTCAGGTAGAGATTCCAAAGAGAAAGATCTCGGAATAGGAATATTATCTGAAACCATCTCATTGAACTTCAACAATGCCTGAGATACCTCTGCTTCAGACAACTTCTTTTTAAGCTTCTTTTATTTGACTTATTGTTTTAGATCATCCGCAGTTCTTTCCTTCAAGGACTTAGCTTCCGCAGGATCCAAGCCAAACTGAGGCTCCCATTGCACTCTCTTCTCTTTGATCTCCCTCCATTTAGTAACTACCTCATCTGGGTAAGCTTTCTTCTTCTTTTGTTTTGGAGGTGCGAAGTGAACTTACTTAGACTTGGGATTCTCTGCTTCAACTTCAACTTCTTTCAACTTTCTCTTCCTCACTGGCTTAGAGGATTCTGGTTCAGCAACATTCGGAACTGTTTCTCCTTGAGCAGGTAAATCAATAAACTGACCAGTCTTCTTGTCAAAGGAAACATCCATCCTTTTGAGTGTACCATAACTAACCAACATAATCTTGTAAACTCTTGGCTTAGACTTTCAAGCCTCCTTGAAAGACTCAAGGCACCGAACTATCAACTTTGAGAGGATTGCTGGATACATCAAGATCTGAGCTCTCAGATTCCCTTTCTTCACATTGTCAAGAGTAATAAAAATGTGTTTCATCAAATTAAAATTCTTCAAATTTATCAGAAAATCTAGGATATAAATCTCACTCTTCTTCAGACTATCTTTGTCACCATTTCTCAGCACGATAAGGCCTTGTACCCATAATTCTAGAATTCGAAAATTCGTAGATAAACTAGCAATAATCGGAGCCTTGTCATCTGCCAGTCTGAGAGTTTCTAATGCTTTTTCCTTGTCGAAGCTACCCTTTGAATCCGGCAACACATGAGGTATGAATTCAGCATCACCTTCATTATTCAGCCCTACCAAGCTGGATGCCTTGGCATATGAAAGCTTATAAGTCTTACCATAAGACTTAAAAGACAACTTCTCCCTTCCATCTTCCTTAAGAAAGGAGACTTTTTCATAGAACTCTATAAGAAAATCTGAATACACTTCATCTTGATTCCTAGGTTTTGACACCGCAACATCTTCCCATCCATTAAGCTTAATATTCTTGGAAATAAGAGAGTCATACTTGTTGAATAAATCAGGATGAACCAGCCTCTCTCTATATACTAACCACTTCGAAATCGTCTTAGAGGAAGACATGTCTTGAGAAGCTACTTCCACAGACAATCGGATCTAAAGACCTCTGAGAAGTTCGGAACGGAGAAAGCTGAAGTTCGGACCGGTCTTAAAACAGAGAGGCAAAGCTTCGAGATGCTGGAGCTTGAAAATCGATGTGGGACAACCATTTGGGGTCCCCTTTATATAGGCAACGAGAAAACGGTTCAACTTCCTCATTTGATCGAACAATTGTGACAAGTAGAGATCAGATCTGATGGTTGAAAACCAATTCTCAAGAAAACTTGAATCCGGTCTTTTGAGGTTTTTATTAAAACAAAGATTTAAGAAAATTATAATCTGAAAACAAAATATAAGAAAATTCCATCAAGTAAAGTATGACTACAAAAACTTGAGTAAGGAAATCATACCTTTTGGATTGGCTTAGGAGGATTATTCATAATGGTTAATATAAAAATGACTATGAAAAATCTTTATTACGAAAAGACATAGTTCACAAAACTTAGTATGAAAATCAAACATAGTACAGAAAACTCGGTACCAAAATTTCATTAAAAAGTTTGAAAACAAAAAACTCATTAAGAAAGATTCGGTACGAAAATTCCATTATGAAAATACCAGTACAAAATTTTCCATTCTAGAAGTTTTCAATACAAAAATTTCCATTCTAGAAGTTTTCTATACGAAAATTTCCATTCTCGAAAATTTTAGTTCCGGAAATTCCCATTCCGGAATTTTAGTTCCGAAAAGTTTGAAAAACTAACTTTCAAAAATTTAGTTACTCTAACAATCAAATGTACCCCCCCTATGAAAAGGAGTTTATTATTGTAAGGATAATTTTTCAATAGAAAGTTAATGAAGAGTGATTACCTTATAGTTATCATTCCTAACTTTTGTTTAATGTATTCAAATCTATCAGAAGGCAAAGATTTTGTGAAAATATCAGCAAGTTGATCCTGCGTTCCGATAAATTGAAGAATGATATCTCCTTTTTGTGTGTGATCCCTAAGAAAGTGATGCCTAATATCTATGTGTTTTGCATGAGAGTGATGTGCAGGGTTCTTAATAAGGGCAATTGAACTTGTGTTATCACCCAAAATTTGAGTTTTAGTAAAACTCAAGCCATAGTCTGTGAGTGTGTGTTGCATCCACAACACTTGAGTACAACAACTTCCAGCTGCTACATATTCAGCTTCAGCAGTGGAGAGTGCTACATAATGTTGCTTCTTGCAAGACCAAGAAACTAACGAATCTCCTAAGAAATGACAAGTTCTGAATGTACTCTTTCTATCCATTCTACATCCACCAAAGTCAGCATCAGAAAAGCTTTTTAGAACAAAATCATTTTCAAAAGTATAATATAATCCTAAATCCATGGTTCCCTTAAGGTAGCGAAAAATTCTTTTTTACTGCCTTTAAGTGAGATTCCTTAGGATTGGATTGATATCTTGCACATAAGCATACTAAAAACATTAAGTCTGGTCGACTAGCTGTTAAGTAAAGTAGACTTCCTATCATATCTCTAAAATATGTTTGATCTACTGGTTTCCCAGCATCATCAAGATCAAAAGAGTTTGAGGTACCAATGGGAGTACTTATAATCTTAGTGTTATCATAACCATACTTTTTGAGAAGATCTTTAATATACTTATGTTGAGATATGTAGGTTCCTTCTGGTTTTTGAGAAATTTGAAAACCAATGAAAAAAGTTAACTCACCCATCATACTCATTTCAAACACAGATTTCATTATACTTGCAAAAGAGTTGGTCAAAGATTGCTGAGTTGAACCAAATATGATGTCATCAACATAAATTTGAACAATCAAAACATTTTTCTTATCTTTCTTTATAAATGGGTTGGATCTTCATTTCCCTTAACATAGTTATTTTGAATCAAAAATCTAGTAAGTCTATCATACCATGCTCGTGGGGCTTGTTTAAGGCCATAGAGAGCTTTGGTAAGTCTAAAAACATAATCAGGATGTTTTGTATCTTCAAAGCCAGGAGGTTGTTCAACAAAAACTTCCTCTTGAACATAACCGTTAAGAAAATCACATTTCACATCCATTTGGAAAAGTTTAAAATTAAAGAATGCTACAAAGGAAAGTAGAATATGGATAGATTCAAGTCTGGCTACTGGAGCATAGGTTTCTTCATAGTCTATTCCCTCTTGCGGATTATAACCTTTAGCAACAAGTCTAGCTTTATTTCTTACTATGACTCCATTTTCATCACATTTATTTCTGAGAACCCATTTTACTCCAATAACAGAAGTTTCCTTAGGTCTTTCAACCATGGTCCAGAATTTATTCCTTTCGAATTTATTTAGTTCATCTTGCATAGCTTTGATCCAATCATCATCACCTAAAGATTCATCAGTGCTTTTAGGTTCTAATTGGGAAAGAAATGCTAGATGTTCTACTTCATTTCTTAAGGAACTTCTAGTCCTTACAGGTTGATTTACATCACCAATGATACTATCACTGGGATGATTCTTAAGAAACATCTGATTTGGGTTTTGAAAATCATGTTCATCAATATAGGGTAGAAAGTCTTCTGGGGTAAATGTTTCAGAATTATCTTCTTGAAGATTATCCTTATCAGAAGGTTCTTCTGTCGAAGGTTGACAATTAGTTTTTGAAAACACATCCGAGGATGTAGGCTGGAATGGTTTAAAAACAAAAGGACCAGACTCGTCAAATTTTACATATACTATTTCTTCAACAGTACACGTATTTTTATTAAAAACTCTATAAGCCTTAGAAGTTGTGGAATAACCTAAGAAAATTCCTTCATCAGATTTTGGTGCAAATTTATATAGGTTATCTTTAGTATTCAGAATGAATACTTTGCAACCAAAAACCTTGAAGTAGGATAGTCTTGGTTTTCTACCATTCCATAACTCATGAGGAGTTTTATTAAGAAAAGGTCTAATCAAAACTCGATTTATAGTATAGCAAGCAGTACTTACAGCTTCAGCCCAGAAATGTCTAGCTATAGAATATTCACTCAACATGGTTCTAGTTATCTCTTGAAGAATTCTATTTCTTCTCTCAACTACACCATTATGCTGAGGAGTTCTAGGTGCTGAGAAATTGTGAGTAATACCTTTTTTACTACAAAAAGTTTCAAAATCAGAATTTTGAAATTGTCCTCCATGATCACTATGAATAGTTTTCAAAGGTTTTTCTCATTTTCAACTTGAGCTCTAAAACTTTTGAAATAAGAAAAAGCTTCAGACTTCTTTCCTATAAAATAAACCCAAGTACATCTAGTGTAATCATCAACTAGAACAAACACATAGTATTTGCCTCCAATACTTCCATTTTGTGTTGGACCAAAAAGATCCATGTGCACTAAATGTAATTAATTAGTTATTGAGACTTCACCGATTGATTTAAAACTAGATTTATGTTGCTTTCCATATTGACAAGGATCACAAACTTTAGAAGAATCAAATCTAAGCTCCGGTAGATCCTTAACTAGTTTCTTCTTAGAAAGTTTACATAGGTTTCTAAGATTACAGTGATCTAGTATTCTATTTCATAACCAGGAATGATCTTCCATTGCACTTAGACAAGGTAAATATTGACACCTGAGGTCTTCTAAGTTTAAGGTGTAAACATTCTCATGCCTATTGGCTGAGAGAATAAATTCTTCCTTGGAATTGTGAACTAAGCACTTATCATTCCTAAAATTCACAAGGTAACCTTCATCACATAACTGAATTATGGTAATGAGGTTGTGCTTAAGACCCTTAACAAAAAGAACATTTTAAATCAAAGTTTTACCTAAAAGAAAAATATTACCAATACCAACAATCTCACCCTTAGCATTATCTCCAAAAGTTACCTTTCCTCCTTTCGTTTTGATAATCTTTTTAAAATAGCTTTTGTTACCAGTCATGTGCCAGGAACATCCAATATCCATGTACCATGTATTGTTGCTGGTACTATCTTTATTTTCCTGAAATCAAGAAGATAATTAGACTTTCGGAATCCAAACTTGCTTGGATCCGAGATTAGCAGATAACAAAATTTTAGGAACCGAAATATTCTTAGAAAAGCAAGCTTTATGAAAACCTAAGGATTGGGTTTTGTTTAAGGAACAATTCTTTGCCCAATGACCACCACATTGACACTTGGTAAAAAATGGGGCACTTTGAGCAACAAAATAATTGTTAATAAAAATTGGTTTTGCATGGGTATAACGAAATCCAGATTTATTTCTTAAAGGTCGTATTTGGGAATACATTTTATCAAAATTTTCCTTACCATGGGTAAAGTTTGATAAACACTTCTTTAAGGAAAAAATTTCGGACTTGAGTTTTATAACAGAGTTTTTATCCTCAAAATCATTAGTTTTAGAACTAGAGCTAGGCTCAAAAACATTTTTCTTAGAAATTAATTTTTCTAATTCTTTAGAAAGTTTGTTCTTCTCAGAATTTACTTCCTCAAGATTTTTTGAAATACTTTCAAAATCATCATTTTTCCTATCAAGATCTTTAGAAAGATCTGATATCTCTTTTTTAAGAATAGAATTCCTAGTGTTTGCTTTATCAAGTTTCTTATTGAGTTTAGAATTCTCAATTTCAAGAAGTTCAGCAAACCTAGAGACTTCTTTATAAGTAGGTAAAGTGCTTTCTTCATCAGAAGACGATTCTTCATCAGAAGAGTTATAAAACTTACTATCATTAGAATTTAAATAAACATTGGTCAATGATTCAGCATTTCGTACCTTAGCCATAAAACAATGATTATCAATAGGTAATCTGGCTATAAGACCAAGATTCTTCTATCCTGAAGATTCGCAATCAGAAGATTAATCTGAAGAGTCACCACCACTAGCACTCTAGGTATCATTAGCTTTCAGAACTTTCTTTGCTTTGGCTTTATAATACTTCTTTCTGTTCCTGTTTGAATGCCTTTCTTTCCTTTCTTTCTTTTTGAGAAAAGGGCAATCTGGTCTAATATGTCCAGCTCTCTTGCATTCATAACAAGTAACTTCTCCATCTTTCCTATCTTTCCTGTCCTTTTTCTTATACTTGGATTGGAAATTTCTCTGGCCAGCTATCTTTTTCATCCTTCGAGCAAGATTTTCTAATTCATTTTCTGATATTTCACTCTCACTAGAATCGGATTGAACTACCATCTTCTTAGACTTGGATCTAGTTACTCTCTCAGGATTCTTAGCTTTCATATGATTTGACGTTGTTGTAAAAGAAACAGTACTATTTCCATTTTTCTTTTTGATGTTGTCAGCATCTCTCTTCATTCTGGTTTGATGTTGGAGAAGAGTTCCAAATAACTCATCAATAGAAATTTGAGTGACCTTCCTGTTCTCATCTATAGCAGTTTTTTTGGATTCCCATTCATTGTGTATAATATCAATTATCTTATCCACAAGTGCTTCGTAATCTAACCCTTTTTCTCCCATAGACTGTAAGCTGTTGACAATAGTCATAAACCTCTGTTGAACAATACAAATTCGTTCACCATACGAAAAATTGAAGCCATGATATTCAGCTCTAAGCATAGAACTCCTAGTCTCAATCACCTTAGAAGTTCCAAAGTGTGTAACCTCTAACTTCTTCCAGATACAATTAGATGCTTAACAAGAATAAATTTTTCTATATATATTTCTGGTCATTGAACAAAGTAAAGTATTGCGTACCTTATAATTGAGTTGATACTCTTGCTTTTCCTGGTTAGTAAAAGTTCTAACTTCCTTGTCAGGATTTTTATAATCACCAGTAAGCATAACAAAGTTGTCCACTCTAGTATTGATAACAAAAGTCTTCATTCGATCTCTCCAGTACTCATAGTCATTACCATCAAATATTGGTGGTCTTTTAGGATTTAGATTATTAATAGAACCAACATTAATTCCTTCCATACTAGAACAACCTTTGGCACACAAAGTTGTTAAAAAAATTCGTAATAACAAAGTTCAGAATGAGAAAGTTCGGAATGATAATGTGAGCAAGAAAAACTTATACGTGAGTACGAGTATTTCAGAGACCTCCTTTGATACCAATTGTAGGATCGAAATAATGATATAGATTCTCAATATACAAGAGGGGGGGCGGGGTGAATTGTATACTTTAAAAATTCCTTTGGAACCTTTAAAGTTAGATATTCCGAAAGTAGGTTCCGGAAATATGGATTCAGAAATTGAATCTTAACTAAAGATTACAATATGAGATTCTAACTTAAAGCATATATAATCTAAATGAATTAGAGTACAAGTAAGGAAGTATAAGTAAGTTATAATTTCCTTAAAATACAAAATTCAGCGGAATCAAACAAGTAGTAAAACTACAAGTAACAAGATATAAGTCTTTTAACCCAAAGAGAAGGGTATCCAACAACCTTGGATAAAGGTCTCTTGATTTATACTTTCAAGCAAGTCTGTATTACTCACACCAGGGTAAGCCCTCAATACATAGATCGGAGTCTCTATCTTGCTATCCACGCAAGCCCTCAACTTCAAGGTAGTTGACACCTCTGTCTTCCTCAGCAAGAAAGCCCTCGAACTTCATGGTAGTCGGCAACCTCTGTCTTCCTATCCCCAGAAGTCCTCGAATGTAATCACCAACATTCGGAGTCGCACGCAGCTTTGAGAGTTAATAAGAGCCTCTCTCTCTAGAAATCACTTCAACAGCATGTATGCACAATGTCGAAGAAGTCATTCATCAGTCATCAGTTCATCATTGAGATCTTTCAAATGAGCTCCTATTTATAGGCAAGGTCAGCCTCCTTTCCAACGATCATATTTTCCTTAAAAGTCTGAGGGACCTGTACACGTGTAACTTAGCCAACTGTTAGTTTATAACAGAATAGATGACATCGTTTTATAACAAAATAAGTGTAAAAAAATGTACGACATCGTTTTAAGTCTAATTGAAAAGTTCAGAGTAAAAGTTTGGAGTGTAACAAAAAATAATTTTTGGAGTCTAAATAAATTCGGAGTGTATAAAACAAAGATGATCAGATTCTATTTAATAGGTGAATTAGGAATGAGAATTTGGAATGAGAATTCGTCATCAGAATTCGTAGTGAGAATTCCTCATCAGAATTCGTAATGAGAATTCGTCATTAGAATTCGTAGTGAGAATTCCTAATCAGAATTCGTAATGAGAATTCCTCATCAGAATTCGTAATGAGAATTAGATGTCGAACTTCATAAGGATTCGTATCCTGAATCTGGAGTAGAACTTAATCAGAGTTCATATCTGGAATTCGGAATGAAACTTTATCACAGTTCTCATTCTGGATTTCAGAGTGAAACTTTATTACAGTTCTTATCCAGAATTCAGATCCTAAAACAGAATACTTCATATCAAAGTTTCAAACAATTCCGAGAATATAGAAATGAATCCGAATCTTCTACTTAAGAAAAATATGGATGAAAATATGATAAGGATAATTTTTCTTACAAAATAGATTTTCCTTATAAAAGCAATTTTCCTTATAAAAGCAATTTTCTTAAAGATAAGGTGTTTGTGATTTTCAAAACAAGAAGGAATGGAAAAGTCATAAGGAAAACCTTATTGACTCAAGAATATCTCCCTTTTTGGAAAGCACAAACATCCTTACGAAAAAGAAATTCTAAGAAGAAAGAAAAACATTAAGGCTTATCTCCCTTTTCTTTAAGGATATAGATGAATACGACTAACTCCCCCTTAGGCTTTGAAACACTAAGGATCGTATTATAGATTTCTGGAATGATATTTCATTACGAATAAGAAAGTCTTCTTTAATGAAAAACTCCCCCTTAGATAAACTCTACTAGAGTTTGTTTTCTTTCTCACCCTTTATTAAGATTCTTTTTCCCCCTTTGTTAGGGTTCTTTTCCTTCTCCCCCTTTGTGATTTTCAAAAAGAATTCAAGGTAATGGAAAATATAACAAAGTACCTGAAAAATTAGTAGCAACAACAAAAGAAATGAGCAAGAACAAATTTTCATTAAGTTTGAAAGCTCGGTAACCAGGAAATTTAGATACAACAAAAGATCGGATCTGTCTATTTTGGATCTTTTTCCTTCTCCATGAGACTCTTAATAATAGTCTTTATCTTCTTCAAATCTTTATGATCTTCCTCGGCTTGCTTTTCTAACACAGAAATTCTTGAATTTTGAGCTTCAATCTTTTCTTCCTGAGCTTTAAGCTTTTCTTCCTGAGCTTTAAACTTTTCTTCCTGAGCCTTTAATTTCTCTTCAAACTCAATCCTATGATCCCTTTCATACTTCCAGTTTTGAGAAACAAAATTTAGCTTCCCATTCAGATCTCTGACTTCTTGAATCCAGAATTCTTTTCATCTGTCAACTTTTCTTCAAAGGATGAAGTAAGCTCATTTATCTTCCTGTCTTCTATTTCAAAGGCATCCTCCACATTGTCTTGCAATTCATCAAAGAGTCTCATCTTTTCTACATTTTTCCTCGACCAATTTGTCATCCTCTTGCAAGATCTTCTATGGGCTTCATAGCCGACAAAGAAAGTTTTGAACTGAGTCTCAATCTCAACACACTTATCCATAACAATAGATACGGAGTCTGTTTTCTGATTTAAAGCATGTTGGAGCATATGGCATCTTGAATCAATACTTGAGAAAGTCGGAATAGTACCTACCAACTTCTTTAAAGACTGAACAACAAAGTCATGCCCCAACGACGATGACTCCGAATCCGAAACATTTCTTGGAGAATATTCTTCTTCAAAATGCTCAACCTTCTTCTTAGAAGAGCCACCAACTTCCCTTCTCTTTACTAACACAGAGCTTGGGGTATCAATAACAAGTTGTTTTCCCTTGTCCTTTTTCGGAATAGATTCCTGTTCCGGAATTCTCTTTTCACTGTCATACATTTGAACAACATTATCTTCCTCATCAGAAACTTTCTAAACACCATCGTCTACATTCTCCATTTGAGAAATATCATGCAAAAGTTGTTCTTCCTCTGCATGATAAGCTATTTCTTCTTCTCCTTTCTCCTCATCCATCGCTGGGGTGACTAACTTAGAAGACTCAGCTTCGGAGGTTCTGAGCGACAAATGTTCCGAAGGAGTCCCCTTATAATCATCTACTTGCTTTAAAACATCTCCGGTTTCACCACTTCCTTCAGCAACAGCTTCTTCTTCTTCCACTTGCTCAATCTGCTCTATTTCCTCAACAGCCTTAGGTACTGCCTCTTCCAGAGCAACAAAGTTCCTTCCTTGAGTCTCAGGTAGAGATTCCAAAGAAAAATATATCGGAACAGGAATATTTGCCGAAACCATCTCATTGAACTTCAACAATGCCTGAGCTACCTCTGCTTCAGACAACTTCTTTTTAAGCTTCTTTTCCTTGACTTGTTTTTCTAGCTCATCCGCAGTTCTTTCCTTCAAGGCCTTAGCCTCCGCAGGATCCAAGCCAAACTGAGGCTCCCCTTGCACTCTCTTCTCTTTGATCTCCCTCCATTTAGCAACTACCTCATCTGGGTATGCTTTCTTCTTCTTTGGTTTTGGAGGTGCGGAGTGAACTTCATTAGACTTGGGATTATCTACTTCAACTTAAACTTCTTTTAACTTTATCCTTCTTACTGGCTTAGAGGATTCTAGTTCAGAAACCTTCAGAACTGTTTCTCCTTGAGCAGGTAAATCAATAAACTGACCAGTCTTCTTGTCAAAGGCAACATCCATCCTTTTGAGTGTACCATCACTCACCAACATAATCTTGCAAACTCTTGGCTTATACTTGCAAGCCTCCTTGAAAGACTCAAGGCACCGAAATATCAACTTTGAGAGGATTGCTGGATACATCAATATCTGAGCTCTCAGATTCCCTTTCTTCATATTCTCAAGAGTAATAAAAATGTGTTTCATCAAATTAAACTTCCTCAGATTTATTAGAAAATCTAGGATATAAATCTCACTCTTCTTCAGACTGTCTTTGTCACACATTCTTAGCACGATAAGGCCTTGTACCCACAATTCTATAATTCAAAAATTCATAGATAAACTAGAAATCTTCGGAGCCTTGTCATCTGCCAGTCCGAGAGTTTCTAATGATTTTTCCTTGTCGAATCTACCCTTTGAATCCGGCAACACACGAGGTATGAATTCGGCTTCACCTTCATTATTCAGCCCTACCAAGATGGCTGCCTTGGCATATGAAAGCTTATAAGTCTTACCATAAGACATAAAAGACAACTTCTCCCTTCCATCTTCCTTAAGAAAGGAGACTGTTTCACAGAACTCTATAAGAAAATATGAATACACTTCATCTTGATTCCCAGGTTTTGACACCGCAACATCTTCCAATCCATTAAGCTTAATATTCTTGGAAATAAGAGAGTCATACTTGTTGAAGAAATAAGGATGAACCAGCCTCTCTCTATATACTAACCACTTCGAAATCGTCTTAGAGGAAGACATTTCTTGAGAAGCTACTTCCACAGACATTCAGATCTAAAGTCCTCTGAGAAGTTTGGAACAGAGAAAGCTGAAGTTCGGACCGGTCTTAAAACAGAGAGTCAGAGCTTCGAGACACCGGAGCTTGAAAACTAATGTGGGACAACCATTGGGGTCCCCTTTATATAGGCAACGAGAAAATGGTTCAACTTCCTCATTTGATCGAACGGTTGTGACAAGCAGAGATCAGATATGACGGTGAAAACCAATTCTCAAGAAAACTTGAATCCGATATTTTGAGGTTTTTTTTAAAACAAAGATTTAAGAAAATTATAATCTGAAAACAAAATATAAGAAACTTCTAGCAAGTAAAGTATGACTACGAAAACTTGAGTAAGGAAATCATACCTTTCGGATTGGCTTAGGAGGATTATTCGTAATGAGTAATATAAAAATGACTATGAAAAATCTTTATTAAGAAAAGACATAGTTCGCAAAACTCACTACGAAAAACAAATTCAGTACGGAAAACTCAGTATGAAAATTTCATAACAAAATTTGAAAACAAAAAACTCATTAAGAAAGATTCGGTACGAAAATTCTGTTATGAAAATACCAGTAAGAAATTTTCCATACCGAAAGTTTTCAATATGAAAATTCTCATTCCGGAATTTTAGTTCCGAAAAGTTTGTAAAACTAACTTTGAAAAATTTAGTTACTCTAAAAATCAAATGTACTCCCCCTATGAAAAGGAGTTTATTATTGTAAGGAGACTTTTTCAACATAATGTTAATGAAGAAAGATTACCTTATAGTTATCATTACTAACTTTTGTTTAATGTATTCAAATCTATCAGAAGGCAAAGATTTTGTGAAAATATCAGCAAGTTGATCCTGCGTTCCTATAAATTGAAGAATGATATCTTCTTTTTGTGTGTGATCCCTAAGAAATTGATGCCTAATATCTATGTGTTTTGCACGAGAGTGATGTGCAGGGTTTTTAATAAGGGCAATGGAACTTGTGTTATCACACAAAATTTGAGTTTTAGTAAAACTCAGGCCATAGTCTGTGAGTGTGTGTTGCATCCACAACACTTGAGCACAACAACTTCCAACTGCTACATATTCAGCTTCAGCAGTGGAGAGTGCTACAAAATGTTTCTTCTTGCAAGACCAAGAAACTAACGAATCTCCTAAGAAATGACAAGTTCCGGATGTAATCTTTCTATCCATTCTACATCCACCAATGTCAGCATGAGAAAATCTTTTTAGAACAAAATCATTTCCAAAAGTATAAAATAATCCTAAATCCATGGTTCCCTTAAGGTAGCGAAAAATTCTTTTTACTGCCTTTAAGTGAGATTCCTTAGGATTGGATTGATATCTTGCACATAAGCATACTAAAAACATTAATTCTGGTCGACTAGATGTTAAGTAAAGTAGACTTACTATCATACCTCTAAAAGATGTTTGATCTACTTGTTTCCCAGCTTCATCAAGATCTAAAGAGTTTGAGATACCAATGGGAGTACTTATAATCTTAGTGTTGTCATAACCATACTTTTTGAGAAGATCTTTAATATACTTATGTTGAGATATGTAGGTTCCTTCTGGTTTTTGAGAAATTTGAAAACCAAGGAAAATAGTTAACTCACCCATCATACTCATTTCAAACTCAGATTTCATTATACTTGCAAAAGATTCGGTCAAAGATTGCTGAGTTGAACCAAATATGATGTCATCAACATAAATTTGAACAATCAAAACATTTTTCCTATCTTTATTTATAAAAATGGTTGGATCTGAATTTCCCTTAACATAGTTATTTTGAATCAAAAATCTAGTAAGTCTATCATACCATGCTCGTGGGGCTTGTTTAAGGCCATACAGAGCTTTGGTATGTCTAAAAACATAATCAGGATGTTTTGTATCTTCAAAGCCAGGAGGTTGTTCAACAAAAACTTCCTCTTGAACATAACCATTATGAAAAGAACATTTCACATCCATTTGGAAAAGTTTAAAATTAAAGAATGCTGCAAAGGCAAGTAGAATACGTATAGATTCAAGTCTTGCTACTGGAGCATAGGTTTCTTCATAGTCTATTCCCTCTTGCTGATTATAACCTTTAGCAACAAGTCTAGCTTTATTTCTTACTATGACTCCATTTTCATCACATTTATTTCTGAAAATCCATTTTACTCCAATAATAGAAGTTTCCTTAGGTCTTTCAACCATGGTCCAGACTTTATTCCTTTCAAATTCATTTAGTTCATCTTGCATAGATTTGATCCAATCATCATCACCTAAAGCTTCATCAGTGCTTTTAGGTTCTAATTGGGAAAGGAATGCTAGATGTTCTACTTCATTTCTTAAGGAACTTCTAGTCCTTATAGGTTGATTTACATCACCAATGATACTATCACTGGGATGATTCTTAAGAAACACCTGATTTGGGTTTTGAAAAGCCTGTTCATCAACATAGGGTAGAAAGTCTTCTAGGGTAAATGTTTCAGAATTATCTTCTTGAACATTATCCTTATCAGAAGAATCTTCTGTCGAAGGTTGACAATTAGTTTTTGAAAACAAATCTGAGGATGTAGGCTGGATTGGTTTAAAAACAAAAGGATCAGACTCGTCAAATTTTACATGTATTGTTTCTTCAATAGTACACGTATTTTTATTAAAAACCCTATAATCCTTAGAAGATGTGGAATAACCTAAGAAAATTACTTCATCAGATTTTGGTGCGAATTTAAGTAGGTTATCTTTAGTATTCAGAATGAATACTTTGCAACCAAAAACCCTGAAGTACGATAGTCTTGGTTTTCTTCCATTCCATCACTCATAAGGAGTTTTATTAAGAAAAGGTCTAATCAAAACTCGATTTATAATATAGAAAGCAGTACTTACAGCTTCAGCCCAGAAATGTCTAGCTATAGAATATTCACTCAACATGGTTCTAGTTATCTCTTGAAGAATTCTATTTATTCTCTCAACTACACCATTATGCTGAGGAGTTCTAGGTGCTGAGAAATTGTGAGTAATGCCTTTTTTACTACAAAATGTTTCAAAATCAGAATTTTGAAATTCTCCTCCATGATCACTATGAATAGTTTTCAAAGGAAGGTTTTTCTCATTTTCAACTTGAGCTCTAAAACTTTTGAAATAAGAAAAAGCTTCAGACTTATTTGCTAGAAAATAAACCCAAGTAAATCTAGTGTAATCATCAACTAGAATAAACACATAGTATTTGCCTCCAATACTTCTAGTTTGTGTTGGACAAAAAAGATCCATGTGCACTAACTATAATGCATCAGTTATTGAGACTTAACCGATTGATTTAAAACTAGATTTATGTTGCTTGACATATTGACAAGGATCACAAACTTTAGAAGAATCAAATCTAAGCTCCGGTAGATCCTTAACTATTTTCTTCTTAGAGAGTTTACATAGGTTTCTATGATTACAGTGACCTAGTCTTCTATTCCATAACCAGGAATGATCTTCCATTTCACTTAGACAAGGTAAATCTTGACTCCCGAGGTCTTATAAGTTTAAGGTGTAAACATTCTCATGCCTATTGGCTGAGAGAATAAATTCTTCCTTGGAATTGTGAACTAAGCACTTGTCATTCCTAAAATTCACAAGGTAACATTCATCACATAACTGACTTATGCTAATGAGGTTGTGCTTAAGACCCTTAACAAAAAGAACATTTGAAATCAAAATTTAACCTAAAAGAACAATATTACCAATACCAACAATCTCACCCTTAGCATTATCCCCGAAATTTACCTTTCCTCCTTTCGTTTTGATAATCTTTTTAAAATAGATTTTGTTACCAGTCATGTGCAGGGAACATCCACTATCCATACACCATGTATTGTTGCTGGTACTCTCTTTATTTTCCTGAAATCAAGAAGAGAATTAGAATTTTGGAATCCAAACTTGCTTGGATCCGAGATTACGAGATAATAAAATTTTAGGAACCCACATCTTCTTAGAAAATCAAGCTTTATGATAACCTAAGGATTGGGTTTGTTTAAGGAACAATTCTTTTCCCAATGGCCACCACATTGACACTTGGTACAAAATGGGGCACTTTGAGGAACAAAATAATTGTTACTAAAAATTGGTTTTGCATGGGTATAACCAAATCCGGATTTATTTATTAAAGGTCGTATTTGGGAATACATTTTATCAAAATTTTCCTTACCATGGGTAAAGTTTGATAAAAACTTCTTTAAGGAAAAAATTTCGGACTTGAGTTTTATAACCAAGTTTTTATCCTTAAAATCATTAGTTTTAGAACTAAATCTTGTCTCGAAAAATTTTTTCTTAGAAATTACTTTTTCTAATTCTTTAGAAAGTTTTTTCTTCTCAGAATTTACTTCCTCAAGATTTTTTGAAATAATTTGAAAATCAACATTTTTCCTATCAAGATCTTTAGAAAGATCTGATATCTCTTTTGTAAGAATAGAATTCCTAGTGTTTGCTTTATCAAGTTTCTTATTGAGTTTAGAATTCTCAATTTCAAGAAGTTCAGAAAACCTAGAGACTTCTTCATAAGTAGGTAAAGTGTTTTCTTCATCAGAAGAAGATTCTTCATCAGAAGAGTTATAATACTTACTATCATTAGAATTTAAAGAAACATTGGTCAATGATTCAGCATTTCGTACCTTATCCATAAAACAATGATTATCAATAGGTAATCTGGCTATAAAACCAAGATTCTTATGTCCTAAAGCTTCGTAATCAGAAGATTCATCTGAAGAGTCACCACCACTGGCACTCCAGGTATCATTAGCTTTCAGAACTTTCTTAGCTTTGCCTTTATAATACTTCTTTATGTTCCTGTCTGAATGCCTTTCTTTCCTTTCTTTCTTTTTGAGAAAAGGGAAATCTGGTCTAATCTGTCCAGCTCTCTTGCATTCATAACAAGTAACTTCTCCATCTTTCCTATCTTTCCTGTCCTTTTTCTTATACTTGGATTGGAAATTTCTCTGGCCAGCTATCTTGTTCATCCTTCGAGCAAGATTTTCTAATTCATTTTATGATATTTCACTCTCACTAGAATCTGATTGAACTACCATCTTCTTAGACTTGGATCTGGTTACTCTCTCAGGAGTCTTATCTTTCATATGATTTGATGTTGTTGTAAAAGAAACAGTACCATTTCCATTTTTCTTTTTGATGTTGTTAGCATCTCTCTTCATTATGGTTTCATGTTGGAGAAGAGTTCCAAATAACTCATCAAGAGTAATTTGAGTGACCTTCCTGTTCTCATCTATATCAGTTCTTTTGGATTCCCATTCATTGGGCATAATATCAATTATCTTATCCACAAGTGCTTCATCATCTAACCCTTTTTCTCCCATAGACTGTAAGCTGTTGACAATAGTCATATACCTCTGTTGAACTTTACAAATTGTTTCACCATAGAGAAAATTGAAGCCATGATATTCACCTCTAAGCATAGCTCTCCTAGTCTCAATCACCTTAGAAGTTCCAAAGTGTGTAACCTCTAACTTCTTCCAGATATAATTGGCTGCTTCACAAGAAGAAATTTGGCTATATATATTTCTGGTCATTGAACGAAGTAAAGTATTGGGTACCTTATAATTGAGTTGATACCCTTGATTTTACTGGTTAGTAAAAGTTCTAACTTCCTTTTCAGGAATTTTATAATCACCAGTAAGCATAACAAAGTTGTCCACTCCAGTATTGATAAAAAAAGTCTTCATTCGATCTCTCCAGTACTCATAGTCATTACCATCAAAGATTGGTGGTCTTGTAGGATTTATATTATCAATAGAACCAACATTAATTCCTGCCATACTAGAACATCCTTTGGAACACAAACTTGTTAAAAAAATTGGTAATAACAATGTTCGGAATGAGAAAGTTCGGAATGATAAAGTTCAGAATGATAAAGTTAGAAAGAAAAACTTATACATGAGTATGAGTATTTCAGAGACCTCCTTTGATACCAATTGTAGGATCGAAATAATGATGTAGATGCTCAATATACAAGAGGGGGGGGGATAATTTTATACTTTAAAAATTACTTTGGAACCTTTAAAGTTAGCTATTCCGAAATTATGTTCCGGAAATGTGGATTCGGAAATTGAATCTTAACTAAAGATTACAATATGAGATTCTACCTTAAAGCGTATAGAATCTAAATGAATCAGAGTACAAGTAAGTATAAGTAAGTTATACTTTCCTTAAAATACAAAATGCAGCGTAATCAAACAAGTAGTAAAACTACAAGTAATAAGATATAAGTCTTTTAACCCAAAGAGAAGGGTATCCAACAACCTTGGATAAAGGTCTCTTGATTTATACTTTTAAGCAAGTCTGTCTTACCCACACCAGGGTAAGCCCTCAATACAAATATCGGAGTCTCTGTCTTGCTATCCCCGTAAGCCCTCAACTTCAAGGTAGTTGGCACCTCTGTCTTCATCAGCAAGGAAGCCCTCGAACTTCAATGTAGTCGGCAACCTCTGTCTTCCTATCCCCGGAAGTCCTCGAATGTAATCACCAACATTCGGAGTCGCACGAAGCTTTGAGAGTTAATAAGAGCCTCTCTCTCTAGAAATAACTTCAACAGCATGTATACACAATGTCGAAGAAGTCATTCACCAGTCATCACTTCATCATTGAGCTCTTTCAAATGAGCTCCTATTTATAGGCAAGGTCGGCCTCCTTTCCAATGGTCATATTTTCCTTAAAAGTCGGAGGGACCTGTACACGTGTAACTTAGCCAACGGTTAGTTTATAACAGAATAGACGACATCGTTTTATAACAAAATAAGTGTAAAAAAATGTACGACATCGTTTTAAGTCTAATTGAAAAGTTTGGAGTGAAAGTTCGGAGTGTAACAAAAAATAATTTTCAGAGTCTAAATAAATTCAGAGTGTATAAAACAAAGATGACCATATTTTGTTTAATAAGTGAATTCAGAATGAGAATTCGGAATGAGAATTCGTCATCAGAATTCGTAGTGAGAATTCCTCATCAGAACTTGTAATGAGAATTCGTCATCAGAATTCGTAGTGAGAATTCCTCATCAGAATTCGTACTGAGAATTCCTCATCAGAATTAGTAATGAGAATTCGATGTGGAACTTCATAAATATTCGTATCCTCAATCTGGAGTAGAACTTAATCAGAGTTCGTATCCGGAATTTAGAATAAAACTTTTTCACAGTTCTCATTCTGGATTTCGGAGTGAAACTTTATTACAGTTCTTATCCAGAATTCAGATCCTAAAAAAGAATACTTTATTTGAAAGTTTCAAACAATTCCGAGAATATAGAAATGAATCCGAATCTTATACTTAAGAAAAAGATGGATGAAAATATGATAAGTATAATTTTTCTTACAAAAGCGATTTTCCTTATAAAATCAATTTTCCTTATAAAAGCGATTTTCTTAAAGATAAGGTGTTTGTGATTTTCAAAACAAGAAGGAATGGAAAATTCATAAGGAAAACCTTATTGACTCAACAATCTCCCCCTTTTTGGAAAGCACAAACATCCTTACGAAAAAGAAATTCTAAGAAGAAAGAAAAACATTAAGGCTTATCTCCCTTTGCTTTAAGGATATAGATGAATACGACTAACTCCCCCTTAGGGTTTGAAGCACTAAGGATCATATTCTAGATTTCCAGAATGATATATCATTACGAATAAGAAAGTATTATTTAATGAAAAACTCCCCCTTAGATAAACTCTACTAGAGTTTGTTTTCTTTCTCACCCTTTGTTAAGATTCTTTTTCCCCCTTTGTTAGGGTTCTTTTCCTTCTCCCCCTTTGTGATTTTCAAAAATAATTCAAGGGAATGGAAAATATAACAATGTACTTGAAAAATTAGTAGCAACAACAAAAGAAACGAGCAAGCACAAATTTTCATTAAGTTTGAAAGCTCGGTAACAAGGAAATTTAGATACAACAAAAGATCGGATCTGTCTATTTTGGATCTTTTTCCTTCGCCATGAGACTCTTAAGAATAGTCTTTATCTTCTTCAAGTCTTTATGATCTTCCTTGGATTGCTTTTCTAACACAGTAATTCATAAATTTTGAGCTTCAATATTTTCTTCCTGAGCTTTAAGCTTTTCTTCCTGAGCTTTAAACTTTTCTTCCTGAGCCTTCAATTTCTCTTCAAACTCAATCCGATGATCCCTTTCATACTTCCAGTTTTGAGAAACAGAATTTAGCTTCCCATTCAGATCTCTGACTTCTTGAATCCGGAAGTTCTTTTCATCTGTCAACTTTTCTTCAAAGGATGAAGTAACCTCATTTATCTTCCTGTCTTCTATCTCAAAGGCATCCTTCACATTGTCTTCAAATTCATCAAAGAGTCTCATCTCTTCTACAGTTTTCCTCGACCAAATTTTCATCCTCTTGCAAGATCTTCTATGGGATTCATAGCCGACAAAGAAAGTTTTGAACTGAGTCTAAATCTCAACACACTTATCCATAACCATAGATACAGAGTCTGTTTTCTGATTCAAAGCATGTTGGTGCATCTGGCATCTTGAATCAATACTTGAGAAAGTCGGAATAGTACCTACGAACTTCTTTAAAGGCTGAACAACAAAGTCATGCCCCAACGAAGATGACTCCGAATCTGAAACGTTTCTTGAAGAATCTCCTTCTTCAAAATGCTCAAAATTCTTCTTAGAAGAGTCACACAATTCCCTTCTCTTTACAACCACAGAGCTCAGGGTATCAATAACAAGTTGTTTTCCCTTGTCCTTTTTCGGAATAGATTCATGTTCCGGAGTTCCCTTTTCACTGTCAGACACTTGAACAACATTATCTTCCTCATCATCAACTTTCTGAACACCATCGTCTACATTCTCCATTTGAGAAATATCGTGCAGAAGTTGTTCTTCCTCTACATGATATTCTACTTCTTATTCTCCTTTCTCCTCATCCATCACTGGGGTGACTAACTTAGAAGACTCATCTTCTGAGGTTCGGAGCGACAAATGTTCCGAAGGAGTCCCCTTATAATCATCTACTTGCTTTAAAACATCTCCGGTTTAACCACTTCCTTCAGCAACAGCTTCTTCTTCTTCCACTTGCTCAATATGCTCTATTTCCTCAACAGCCTTAGCTATTGCCTCTTCCAGAGAAAAAAAGTTCCTTCCTGGAGTCTCAGGTAGAGATTCCAAAGAAAAAGATCTCAGAATATGAATATTATCTGAAACCATCTCATTGAACTTCAACAATGCCTGAGCTACCTCTGCTTCAGACAACTTCTTTTTAAGCTTCTTTTCTTTGACTTATTTTTCTAGATCATCTGCAGTTCTTTCCTTTAAGGTCTTAGCCTCCGCAGAATCCAAGCCAAACTGAGGCTCCCATTGCACTCTCTTCTCTTTGATCTCCCTCCATTTAGCAACTACCTCATCTGGGTAAGCTTTCTTCTTCTTTTGTTTTGGAGGTGCGGAGTGAACTTACTTAGACTTGGGATTCTCTTCTTGAACTTCAACTTCTTTCAAATTTCTCTTCCCCACTGGATTAGAGGATTCTGGTTCAGCAACCTTCAGAACTGTTTCTCCTTGAGCAGGTAAATCAATAAACCGACCAGTCTTCTTGTCAAAGGGAACATCAATCCTTTTGAGTGTACCATAACTCACCAACATAATCTTGAAAAATCTTGGCTTAGACTTGCAAGCCTCCTTGAAAGACTCAAGGCACCGAACTATCAACTTTGAGAGGATTGCTGGATACATCAAGATATGAGCTCTCAGATTCCCTTTCTTCACATTCTCAAGAGTAATAAAAATGTGTTTCATCAAATTAAAATTCCTCAGATTTATCAGAAAATCTAGGATATAAATCTCACTCTTCTTCAGACTATCTTTGTCACCATTTCTCAGCACGATAAGGCCTTGTACCCATAATTCTATAATTCAAAAATTCATAGATAAACTTGCAATAATCGGAGCCTTGTCATCTGCCAGTATGAGAGTTTCTAATGCTTTTTCCTTGCCGAAGCTACCCTTTGTATCCGGCAACACATGAGGTATGAATTCAGCATCACCTTCATTATTCAGCCCTACCAAGCTGGATGCCTTGGCATATGAAAGCTTATAAGTCTTACCATAAGACTTAAAAGAAAACTTCTCCCTTCCAACTTCCTTAATAAAGGATACTTTTTCATAGAACTCTATAAGAAAATCGGAATACACTTCATCTTGATTCCTAGGTATTGACACCGCAACATCTTCCCATCCATTAAGCTTAATATTCTTGGAAATAAGAGAGTCATACTTGTTGAAGAAATCAGGATGAACCATCCTCTCTCTATATACTAACCACTTCGAAATCGTCTTAGAGGAAGACATGTCTTGAGAAGCTACTTCCACAGACAATCGGATCTAAAGACCTCTGAGAAGTTCGGAACGGAGAAAGCTGAAGTTCGGACCGGTCTTAAAACAGAGAGGCAAAGCTTCGAGATGCTGGAGCTTGAAAATTGATGCGGGACAACCATTTGGGGTCCCCTTTATATAGGCAACGAGAAAACGGTTCAACTTCCTCATTTGATAGAACAATTGTGACAAGAAGAGATCAGATCTGATGGTTGAAAACAAATTCTCAATAAAACTTGAATCCGATCTTTTGAGGTTTTTATTAAAACAAAGATTTAAGAAAATTATAATCTGAAAACAAAATATAAGAAAATGCCATCAAGTAAAGTATGACTACAAAAACTTGAGTAAGGAAATCATACCTTTCGGATTGGCTTAGGAGGATTATTCGTAATGGGTAATATAAAAATGACTATGAAAAATCTTTATTATGAAAAGACATAGTTCGCAAAACTCAGTATGAAAATCAAACATAGTACAGAAAACTCAGTACCAAAATTTCATTAAAAAATTTGAAAACAAAAAACTCATTAATAAAGATTCGGTACGAAAATTCCATTATGAAAATACCAGTACAAAATTTTCCATTCTGGAAGTTTTCAATACAAAAAATTCCATTCTAGAAGTTTTCTATACGAAAATATCCATTCTCGAAAATTTTAGTTCCGGAAATTCCCATTCCAGAATTTTAGTTCCGAAAAGTTTGAAAAACTAACTTTGAAAAATTTAGTTACTCTAACAATAAAATGTACTCCCCCTATGAAAAGGAGTTTATTTTTGTAAGGATAATTTTTCAATAGAAAGTTAATGAAGAGTGATTACCTTATAGTTATCATTCCTAACTTTTGTTTAATGTATTCAAATCTATCAGAAGGCAAAGATTTTGTGAAAATATCAGCAAGTTGATCCTGCGTTCCGATAAATTGAAGAATGATATCTCCTTTTTGTGTGTGATCCCTAAGAAAGTGATGCCTAATATCTATGTGTTTTGCATGAGAGTGATGTGCAAGGTTCTTAATAAGGGCAATCGAACTTGTGTTATCACACAAAATTTGAGTTTTAGTAAAACTCAAGCCATAGTCTGTGAGTGTGTGTTGCATCCACAACACTTGAGTACAACAACTTCCAGCTGCTACATATTCAGCTTCAGCAGTGGAGAGTGCTACATAATGTTGCTTCTTGCAAGAACAAGAAACTAACGAATCTCCTAAGAAATGACAAGTTCTGAATGTACTCTTTCTATCCATTCTACATCCACCAAAGTCAGCATCAGAAAAGCTTTTTAGAACAAAATCATTTCCAGAAGTATAATATAATCCTAAATCCATGGTTCCCTTAAGGTAGAGAAAAATTCTTTTTACTGCCTTTAAGTGAGATTCCTTAGGATTGGATTGATATTTTGCACATAAGCATACTAAAAACATTAAGTCTGGTCGACTAGCTGTTATGTAAAGTAGACTTCCTATCATATCTCTAAAATATGTTTGATCTATTGGTTTCCCAGCATCATCAAGATCAAAAGAGTTTGAGGTACCAATGGGAGTACTTATACTCTTAGTGTTATCATAACCATACTTTTTGAGAAGATCTTTAATATACTTATGTTGAGATATGTAGGTTCCTTCTAGTTTTTGAGAAATTTGAAAACAAATGAAAAAAGTTAACTCACCCATCATACTCATTTCAAACACAGATTTAATTATACTTGCAAAAGAGTTGGTCAAAGATTGCTGAGTTGAACAAAATATGATGTCATCAACATAAATTTGAACAATCAAAACATTTTTCTTATCTTTCTTTATAAAAGGGTTGGATCTTCATTTCCCTTAACATAGTTATTTTGAATCAAAAATCTAGTAAGTCTATCATACCATGCTCGTGGGGCTTGTTTAAGGCCATAGAGAGCTTTGGTAAGTCTAAGAACATAATCAGGATGTTTTGTATCTTCAAAGCCAGGAGGTTGTTCAAGAAAAACTTCCTCTTGAACATAACCGTTAAGAAAAGCACATTTCACATCCATTTGGAAAAGTTTAAAATCAAAGAATGCTACAAAGGAAAGTATAATATGGATAGATTGAAGTCTGGCTACTGGAGCATAGGTTTCTTCATAGTCTATTCCCTCTTGCGGATTATAACCTTTAGCAACAAGTCTAGCTTTATTTCTTACTATGACTCCATTTTCATCACATTTATTTCTGAGAACCCATTTTACTCCAATAACAGAAGTTTCCTTAGGTCTTTCAACCATGGTCCAGACTTTATTCCTTTCGAATTCATTTAGTTCATCTTGCATAGCTTTGATCCAATCATCATCACCTAAAGATTCATCAGTGCTTTTAGGTTCTAATTGGGAAAGAAATGCTAGATGTTCTAGTTCATTTCTTAAGGAACTTCTAGTCCTTATAGGTTGATTTACATCACCAATGATACTATCACTGGGATGATTCTTAAGAAACATCTGATTTGGGTTTTGAAAATCCTGTTCATCAATATAGGGTAGAAAGTCTTCTGGGGTAAATGTTTCAGAATTATCTTCTTGAAAATTATCCTTATCAAGAAGGTTCTTCTATCGAAGGTTGACAATTAGTTTTTGAAAACACATCCGAGGATGTAGGCTGGAATGGTTTAAAAACAAAAGGACCAGACTCGTCAAATTTTACATATACTATTTCTTCAACAGTACACGTATTTTTATTAAAAACTCTATAAGCCTTAGAAGTTGTGGAATAACCTAAGAAAATTCCTTCATCAGATTTTGGTGCGAATTTATGTAGGTTATCTTTAGTATTCAGAATGAATACTTTGCAACCAAAAACCTTGAAGTAGGATAGTCTTGGTTTTCTACCATTCCATAACTCATAAGGAGTTTTATTAAGAAAAGGTCTAATCAAAACTCGATTTATAGTATAGCAAGCAGTACTTACAGCTTCAGCCCATAAATGTCTAGCTATAGAATATTCACTCAACATGGTTCTAGTTATCTCTTGAAGAATTCTATTTCTTCTCTCAACTACACCATTCTGCTGAGGAGTTCTAGGTGCTGAGAAATTGTGAGTAATACCTTTTTTACTACAAAAAGTTTCAAAATCAGAATTTTGAAATTGTCCTCCATGATCACTATGAATAGTTTTCAAAGGAAGGTTTTTCCCATTTTCAACTTGAGCTCTAAAACTTTTGAAATAATAAAAAGCTTCAGACTTCTTTGCTAGAAAATAAACCCAAGTAAATCTAGTGTAATCATCAACTAGAACAAACACATAGTATTTGCCTCTAATACTTCCATTTTGTGTTGGACCAAAAAGATCCATGTGCACTAAATGTAATGAACCAGTTATTGAGACTTCACCGATTGATTTAAAACTAGATTTATGTTTCTTTCCATATTGACAAGGATCACAAACTTTAGAAGAATCAAATCTAAGCTCCGGTAGATCCTTAACTAGTTTCTTCTTAGAAAGTTTACATAGGTTTCTAAGATTACAGTGACCTAGTCTTCTATGCCATAACCAGGAATGATCTTTCATTGCACTTAGACAAGGTAAATCTTGACTCCTGAGGTCTTCTAAGTTTAAGGTGTAAACATTCTCATGCCTATTGGCTGAGAGAATAAATTCTTCCTTGGAATTGTGAACTAAGCACTTATCATTCCTAAAATTCACAAGGTAACCTTCATCACATAACTGACTTATGGTAATGAGGTTGTGCTTAAGACCCTTAACAAAAAGAACATTTGAAATCAAAGTTTTACCTAAAAGAACAATATTACCAATACCAACAATCTCACCCTTAGCATTATCTCCAAAAGTTACCTTTCCTCCTTTCGTTTTGATAATCTTTTTAAAATAGCTTTTGTTACCAGTCATGTGCCGGGAACATCCAATATCCATTTACCATGTATTGTTGCTGGTACTCTCTTTATTTTCCTGAAATCAAGAAGATAATTAGACTTTCGGAATCCAAACTTGCTTGGATCCGAGATTAGCAGATAACAAATTTTTTGGAACTGACATCTTCTTAGAAAAGCAAGCTTTATGAAAACCTAAGGATTGGGTTTTGTTTAAGGAAAAATTATTTGCCCAATGACCACCACATTGACACTTGGTACAAAATGGGGAACTTTGAGGAACAAAATAATTGTTACTAAAAATTGGTTTTGCATGGGTATAACCAAATCCGGATTTATTTCTTAAAGGTCGTATTTGGGAATACATTTTATCAAAATTTTCCTTACCATGGGTAAAGTTTGATAAACACTTCTTTAAGGAAAAAATTTCGGACTTGAGTTTTATAACAAATTTTTATCCTCAAAATCATTAGTTTTAGAACTAGAGCTAGGCTCAAAAACATTTTTCTTAGAAATTACTTTTTCTAATTCTTTAGAAAGTTTGTTCTTCTCAGAATTTACTTCCTCAAGATTTTTTGAAATACTTTCAAAATCATCATTTTTCCTATCAAGATCTTTAGAAAGATCTGATATCTCTTTTGTAAGAATAGAATTCCTAGTGTTTGCTTTATCAAGTTTCTTATTGAGTTTAGAATTCTCAATTTCAAGAAGTTCAGCAAACCCAGAGACTTCTTTATAAGTAGGTAAAGTGCTTTCTTCATCAGAAGAATATTCTTCATCAGAAGAGTTATAATACTTACTATCATTAGAATTTAAATAAACATTGGTCAATGATTCAGCATTTCGTACCTTATCCATAAAACAATGATTATCAATTGGTAATCTGGCTATAAGACCAAGATTATTCTATCCTGAAGATTCGTAATCAGAAGATTAATCTGAAGAGTCACCACCACTGGCACTCTAGGTATCATTAGCTTTCAGAACTTTCTTTAATTTGGCTTTATAATACTTCTTTCTGTTCCTGTTTGAATGCCTTTCTTTCCTTTCTTTCTTTTTGAGAAAAGGGCAATCTGGTCTAATATGTCCAGCTCTCTTGCATTCATAACAAGTAACTTCTCCATCTTTCCTATCTTTCCTGTCCTTTTTCTTATACTTGGATTGGAAATTTCTCTGGCCAGCTATCTTGTTCATCCTTCGAGCAAGATTTTCAAATTCATTTTATGATATTTCACTCTCACTAGAATCTGATTGAACTACCATCTTCTTAGACTTGGATCTAGTTACTCTCTCAGGATTCTTAGCTTTCATATGATTTGACATTGTTGTAAAAGCAACAGTACCATTTCCATTTTTCTTTTTGATGTTGTCAGCATCTCTCTTCATTCTGGTTTGATGTTGGAGAAGAGTTCCAAATAACTCATCAATAGAAATTTGAGTGACCTTCCTGTTCTCATCTATAGCAGTTGTTTTGGATTCCCAATAATTGGGCATAATATCAATTATCTTATCCACAAGTGCTTCGTAATCTAACCCTTTTTCTCCCATAGACTGTAAGCTGTTGAAAATAGTCATAAACCTCTATTGAACATTACAAATTGGTTCACCATACGGAAAATTGAAGCCATGATATTCATCTCTAAGCATATCACTCCTAGTCTCAATCACCTTAGAAGTTCCAAAGTGTGTAACCTCTAACTTCTTCTAGATACAATTAGATGCTTAACAAGAATAAATTTTTCTATATATATTTCTGGTCATTGAACAAATTAAAGTATTGCGTACCTTATAATTGAGTTGATACTCTTGCTTTTCCTGGTTAGTAAAAGTTCTAACTTCCTTGTCAGGATTTTTATAATCACCAGTAAGCATAACAAAGTTGTCCACTCTAGTATTGATAACAAAAGACTTAATTCGATCTCTCCAGTACTCATAGTCATTACCATCAAAGATTGGTGGTCTTTTAGGATTTAGATTATCAATAGAACCAACATTAATTCCTGCCATACTAGAACAACCTTTGGCACACAAAGTTGTTAAAAAAATTCGTAATAACAAAGTTCAGAATGAGAAAGTTAGGAATGATAAAGTGAGCAAGAAAAACTTATACGTGAGTACGAGTATTTCAGAGACCTCCTTTGATACCAATTGTAGGATCGAAATAATGATATAGATGCTCAATATACAAGAGGGGGGGGGTGAATTGTATACTTTAAAAATTCCTTTGGAACCTTTAAAGTTAGATATTCCGAAAGTAGGTTCCAGAAATATGGATTCAGAAATTGAATCTTAACTAAATATTAAAATATGAGATTCTAACTTAAAGCATATATAATCTAAATGAATCAGAGTACAAGTAAGGAAGTATAAGTAAGTTATAATTTCCTTAAAATACAAAATGAAGCGGAATCAAACAAGTAGTAAAACTACAAGTAACAAGATATAAGTCTTTTAACCCAAAGAGAAGGGTATCCAACAACCTTGGATAAAGGTCTCTTGATTTATACTTTCAAGCAAGTCTGTATTACTCACACCAGGGTAAGCCCTCAATACATAGATCAGAGTCTCTATCTTGCTATCCATGCAAGCCCTCAACTTCAAGGTAGTTGACACCTCTGTCTTCCTCAGCAAGAAAGCCCTCGAACTTCATGGTAGTCGGCAACCTCTGTCTTCCTATCCCTGGAAGTCCTCGAATGTAATCACCAACATTTGGAGTCGCACGAAGCTTTGAGAGTTAATAAGATCCTATCTCTCTAGAAATCACTTCAACAACATGTGTGCACAATGTCGAAGAAGTCATTCATCAGTCATCAGTTCATCATTGAGCTCTTTCAAATGAGCTCCTATTTATAGGCAAGGTCGGACTCCTGTCCAACGGTCATATTTTCCTTAAAAGTCGGAGGCACCTGTACACGTGTAACTTAGCCAACAGTTAGTTTATAATAGAATAGATGCCATCGTTTTATAACAAAATAAGTGTAACAAAATGTATGACATCGTTTTAAGTCTAATTGAAAAGTTCGGAGTGAAAGTTTGGAGTGTAACAAAAAATAATTTTTGGAGTCTAAATAAATTCAGAGTGTATAAAACAAAGATGAACAGATTCTATTTAATAGGTGAATTTGGAATGAGAATTCTGAATGAGAATTCATCATCAGAATTCATAGTGATAATTCCTCATCAGAATTCGTAATGAGAATTCGTCATAAGAATTCATAGTGAGAATTACTCATCAGAATTCGTAATGAGAATTCCTCATCAGAATTCGTAATGAGATTTCGATGTCGAACTTCATAAGGATTCATATCCTGAATCTGGAGTAGAACTTAATCAGAGTTCGTATCCGGAATTCGGAATGAAACTTTATCACAGTTCTCATTCTGGATTTCTGAGTGAAACTTTATTACAGTTCTTATCCAAAATTGGGATCCTAAAACAGAATAATTCATATCAAAGTTTCAAACAATTCCGAGAATATAGAAATGAATCCGAATCTTATACTTAAGAAAAATATGGATGAAAATATGATAAGGATAATTTTTCTTACAAAGGCAATTTTCCTTATAAAATCAATTTTCCTTATAAAAGCAATTTTCTTAAAGATAAGGTTTTTGTGATTTTCAAAACAAGAAGGAATGGAAAAGTCATAAGGAAAAACTTATTGACTCAACAATCTCCCCCTTTTTGGAAAGCACAAACATCCTTACGAAAAAGAAATTCTACGAAGAAAGAAAAATATTAAGGATTATCTCCCTTTTCTTTAAGGATATAGATGAATACGACTAACTCCCCCTTAGGCTTCGAAACACTAAGGATCGTATTCTAGATTTCTGGAATGATATTTCATTACGAATAAGAAAGTCTTCTTTAATGAAAAACTCCCCCTTAGATAAACTATACTAGAGTTTGTTTTCTTTCTCACCCTTTTTTAAGATTCTTTTTCCACCTTTGTTAGAGTTCTTTTCCTTCTCCCCCTTTGTGATTTTCAAAAAGAATTCAAGGGAATGGAAAATATAACAAAGTACCTGAAAAATTAGTAGCAACAACAAAAGAAATGAGCAAGCACAAATTTTCATTAAGTTTGAAAGCTAGGTAACAAGGAAATTTAGATACAACAAAATATCAGATCTGTCTATTTTGGATCTTTTTCCTTCTCCATGAGACTCTTAAGAATAGTCTTTATCTTCTTCAAGTCTTTATGATCTTCCTCGGCTTGCTTTTCTAACACAAAAATTCTTGAATTTTTAGCTTCAATATTTTCTTCCTGAGCTTTAAGATTTTCTTCCTGAGCTTTAAACTTTTCTTCCTCAGCCTTCAATTTCTCTTAAAACTCAATCAGATGATCCCTTTAATACTTCCAGTTTTGAGAAACAGAATTTAGCTTCCCATTCAGATCTCTGACTTCTTGAATCTGGAAGTTCTTTTCATCTGTCAACATTTCTTCAAAGGATGAAGTAAGCTCATTTATCTTCCTGTCTTCTGTCTCAAAGTCATCCTTCACATTGTCTTGAAATTCATCAAAGAGTCTCATCACTTCTACAGTTTTCCTCGACTAATTTGTCATCCTCTTGCAATATCTTCTATGGGCTTCATAGCCGACAAAGAAAGTTTTGAACTGAGTCTCAATCTCAACACACTTATCCATAACCATAGATACAAAGTCTGTTTTCTGATTCAAAGCATGTTGGAGCATATGGCATCTTGAATCAATACTTGAGAAAGTCAGAATAGTACCTACCAACTTCTTTAAAGACTAAAAAACAAAGTCATGCCCCAACAATGATGACTCTGAATCCGAAACTTTTCTTGGAGAATCTTCTTCTTCAAAATGCTCAACCTTCTTCTTAGAAGAGTCACCAACTTCCCTTCTCTTTACTACCACAGAGCTCGGGGTATCAATAACAAGTTGTTTTCCCTTGTCCTTTTTCGGAATAGATTCCTGTTCCGGAGTTCTATTTTCACTTCCATACACTTGAACAACATTATCTTCCTCATCAACAACTTTCTGAACACCATCGTCTACATTCTCCATTTGAGAAATATCATGCAGAATTTGTTCTTCCTCTACATGATAAGCTACTTCTTCTTCTCCTTTATCCTCATCCATTGCTGGGGTGACTAACTTAGAAGACTCAGCTTCTGAGGTTCGGAGCGACAAATGTTCCTAAGGAGTCCCCTTATAATCATCTACTTTCTTTAAAACATCTCTGGTTTCACCACTTCCTTCAGCAACAGCTTCTTCTTCTTCCACTTTCTCAATCTGCTCTATTTCCTCAACAGCCTTATCTACCGCCTCTTCCAGAGAAACAAAGTTCCTTCCTGGAGTCTCAGGTAGAGATTTCAAAGAAAAAGATCTCAGAACAGAAATATTTGCTGAAACCATCTCATTGAACTTCAACAATGCCTGAGCTACCTCTGCTTCAGAAAACTTCTTTTTAAGCTTCTTTTCTTTGACTTGTTTTTCTAGCTCATCCGCAGTTCTTTCCTTCAAGGCCTTAGCCTCCGTAGGATCCAAGCCAAACTGAGGCTCCCCTTGCACTCTCTTCTCTTTGATCTCCCTCCATTTAGCAACTACCTCATCTGGGTAAGCTTTCTTATTCTTGGGTTTTGGAGGTGCGGAGTGAACTTCCTTAGACTTGGGATTCTCTACTTAAAATTCAACTTCTTTCAACTTTCTCTTCCTTACTGGATTAGAGGATTCTGGTTCAACAACCTTCAGAACTGTTTCTCCTCGAGTAGGTAAATCAATAAACTGACCAGTCTTCTTGTCAAATGCAACATCCATCCTTTTGAGTGTACCATCACTCACCAACATAATCTTGCAAAATCTTGGCTTAGACTTGAAAGCCTCCTTGAAAGACTCAAGGCACCAAAATATCAACTTTGAGAGGATTGCTGGATACATCAAGATCTGAGCTCTCAGATTCCCTTTCTTCACATTCTCAAAAGTAATAAAAATGTGTTTCATCAAATTAAAATTCCTTAGATTTATCAGAAAATCTAGGATATAAATCTCACTCTTCTTCAGACTATCTTTGTCACCCTTTCTCGGCACGATAAGGCCTTGTACCCATAATTCTAGAATTCGAAAATTTGTAGATAAACTAGAAATCTTCGGAGCTTTGTCATCTGCCAGTCCGAGAGTTTCTAATGCTTTTTCCTTGTCGAAGCTACCCTTTGAATCCGGCAACACAGGAGGTATGAATTCGGCTTCACCTTCATTATTCAGCCCTACCAAGCTGGCTTCCTTGGCATATGAAAGCTTATAAGTCTTACCATAAGACTTAAAAGACAACTTCTCCCTTCCATCTTCCTTAATAAAGGAGACTGTTTCATAGAACTCTATAAGAAAATATGAATACACGTCATCTTGATTCCCAGGTTTTGACACCGCAACATCTTCCCATCCATTAAGCTTAATATTCTTGGAAATAAGAGAGTCATACTTATTGAAGAAATCAGGATGAACTAGCCTCTCTCTATATACTAACCACTTCGAAATCGTCTTAGAAGAAGACATGTATTGAGAAGCTATTTCCACAGACATTCAGATCTAAAGACCTCTGAGAAGTTCGGAATGGAGAAAGCTGAAGTTCGGACTGGTCTTAAAATAGAGAGGCAGAGCTTCGAGACGCTGGAGCTTGAAAACTGATGTGGGACAACCATTTGGGGTCCCCTTTATATAGGCAATGAGAAAATGGTTCAACTTCCTCATTTGATCAAACAGTTGTGACAAGCAGAGATCAGATCTGACAGTTGAAAACCAATTCTCAAGAAAACTTGAATCTGATCTTTTGAGGTTTTTATTAAAACAAATATTTAAGAAAATTATAATCCAAAAACAAAATATAAGAAAATTCCAGCAAGTAAAGTATGACTATGAAAACTTGAGTAAGGAAATCATACCTTTCGGATTGGCTTAGGAGGATTATTCGTAATGGGTAATATAAAAATGACTATGAAAAATCTTTATTACGAAGAGACATAGTTCGCAAAACTCACTACGAAAAACAAACTCTGTACGGAAAACTCAGTATGGAAATTTCATTACAAAATTTGAAAACAAAAAACTCATTAATAAAGATTCAGTACGAGAATTCCGTTATGAAAATACCAGTACGAAATTTTCCATTTCGGATGTTTTTAATATGAAAATTTCCATTCCAGAAGTTTTATATACTAAAATATCCATTCTGGAAAATTTTAGTTCCGTAAATTCCAATTCCGGAATTTTAGTTCCGAAAAGTATGAAAAACTAACTTTGAAAAATTTAGTTACTATAACAATCAAATGTACTCCCCCTATGAAAAGGAGTTTATTATTATAAGGATACTTTTTCAACAGAAAGTTAATGAATAATGATTACCTTATAGTTATCATTCCTAACTTTTGTTTAATGTATTCAAATCTATCAGAACGCAAAGATTTTGTGAAAATATCAGAAAGTTGATCCTACATTTCGATAAATTGAAGAATGATATCTCCTTTTTCTGTGTGATCCCTAAGAAAGTGATGCCTAATATCTATGTGTTTTGCATGAGAGTGATGTGAATGGTTCTTAATAAGGGCAATGGAACTTGTGTTATCACACAAAATTTGAGTTTTAGTAAAACTCAAGCCATAGTCTGTGAGTGTGTGTTGCATCCACAACACTTGAGCACAACAACTTTTAGCTGCTACATATTCATCTTCAGCAGTGGAGAGTGCTACAGAATGTTGCTTCTTGCAAGACCAAGAAACTAACAAATCTCCTAAGAAATGACAAGTTCCGGATGTACTCTTTCTATCCATTCTACATCCACCAAAGTCAGCATCAAAAAATATTTTTAGAACAAAATCATTTCCAGAGGTATAAAATAATCCTAAATCCACGGTTCCCTTAAGGTAGCGAAAAATTATTTTTACTGCCTTTAAGTGAGATTCCTTAGGATTGGATTGATATCTTGCACATAAGCATACTAAAAACATTAAGTCTGGTCGACTAGCTGTTAAGTAAAGTAGACTTTCTATCATACCTCTAAAAGATGTTTGATCTACTGGTTTCCCAGCTTCATCAAGATCTAAAGAGTTTGAGGTACCAATGGGAGTACTTATACTCTTAGTGTTGTCATAACCATACTTTTTGAGAAGATATTTAATATACTTATGTTGAGATATGTAGGTTCCTTATGGTTTTAGAGAAATTTGAAAACCAAGGAAAAAAGTTAAATCACCCATCTAACTCATTTCGTACTCATATTTCATTATACTTGAAAAAGAGTCGGTCCAAGATTGCTGAGTTGAACCAAATATGATATCATCAACATAAATTTGAACAATCAAAACATTTTTCTTATCTTTATTTTTAAAAAGGGTTGGATCTGCATTTCCCTTAACATAGTTATTTTGAATCTAAAATCTAGTAAGTCTATCATACCATGCTCGTGGGGCTTGTTTAAGGCCATACTGAGCTTTGGTAAGTCTAAAAACATAATCAGGATGTTTTGTATCTTCAAATCCAGGAGGTTGTTCAACAAAAACTTCCTCTTGAACATAATCGTTAAGAAAAGCACATTTCACATCCATTTGGAAATGTTTAAAATTAAATAATGCTGAAAAGGAAAGTAGAATAAGGATAGATTCAAGTCTGGCTACTGGAGCATAGGTTTCTTCATAGTCTATTCCCTCTTTCTGATTATAAACTTTAGCAACAAGTCTAGCTTTATTTCTTACTATGATTCCATTTTCATCACATTTATTTCTGAAAACCCATTTTACTCCAATAACAGAAGTTTCCTTAGGTCTTTCAACCATGGTCCAGACTTTATTTCTTTCGAATTCATTTAGTTCATCTTTCATAGGTTTGATCCAATCATCATCACCTAAAGCTTAATCAGTGCTTTTAGGTTCTAATTGGGAAAAAATGATAGATGTTCTCCTTCGCCTTCATCTTCTCCTGTTTCCTCCTCCCCCTCTGACTCTTCATCACTGTCGACTTCTTCCGGCAGTATCACTTCTGGATTATGCTCTTGGCTGAGCATCACTTTCACCAGGAAAGGTGGCTCTGCACGCCGACCCCTTTGGCGCTTGTATGTGTCCATGGACATTAGATATGTATGCCGCCGATGTAAGTTTACTCGGTCGATAAATCGAATGATCCCAACCTTTGGTAGCTGGATCCCGTCCTGCATTATCTTCTGCCTGATGGCTTCAATGCTCATTGGTTGCCGCAGGGTCATTGACGCACGCCTGTCGTAGGGCGTGGCAAAACAATTATTTCCTAAGTTAAAATGTAGTAATGTGGTTGACCTAGGATGTCTCCCGAAGAGGAGTGCACACAAAATGGGTTGTCACTTTAAAACAGGGGTAAAAATGTTGTGAAAGGAAATTTGAAATTCAAATGATTGAAAAACAATGAAATTAGAAGGGTGATTAGGTCGGGGTCAGTTTCCTTATTATAATGCTATCCTTGTTCAATTTAATTCAAACCTCTTCTTCTTAGTTGATTAAAGTGAGTTTCCACAATCGTTTCCTCTCACTTCCTTGGTGAAATTGTTATTGTGAGAGAAAACCTTACCAAGATCTCGGTTTGGTCAACTCTCCTTCCATGTGTAAAATAGTTGTATTGAATATCATTAATTGAAATGGGCAATTCCCGATCGGGTTTTGTTTATCCCAAACAATCAAGAACATTCACTACACCTTTTACACGTACTGACGATCGTCGAGTACTTCACCACTAATTCCTAGTTTATTCCATCGTATATAAACCAGAAATTAGTGGAGGGAGATATTGATTATTTTACCAAGGAAAAAATAAATAACGGAATTAATATTCAAGAACGATCGCACTTGATTATAAAATCCTCTATAATAAATTGAAAACAACTTTGAAGAAGAAAGGAATTTATTCAATTACGTCCAAGAACTCAAGCATTACAATATAGAAAACCAACCCTTCCCCAATCACTCCAAAAGTTTACCCCACCATGGTAAGGGTAATCGAGTTGAATGGGGAAGAAGAAGGCATTAACAAACTATGAAAAAGAAAATAAATAAAAGAGAAAGCTGAAAAGTTCTCCTTCTTGGTGTCCCGGAAGGAATGGGGTGGAGAATGGATGCCTTGAGAGGGTGGAGCTCTCCTCCTTTTATAGCCAGAATTCTTCCCCCAAATGTCGACGCGTTGTAGCCCCATTAAATGACATATTCACGCGTTGAGCCCTTCATGAATGTTGTTCATAATTCCCTTTTCCGTGTCCCCTCAACAGTGCAGCGGATTTGGACATGTATTCCGAGAGTTATGGCCGTTTTACTATGAGAATTTATTCTGTCCAGTCAGACTCTCCAAAACGAACTCCTCCGGATTAGGGTGCTTTAATGGCCCTATAAACGGCCAATTCACTCGTTGCGTCCTTCATAAAAGATGCTCCAAAACTCCGTCCGCGTCCACCCACCGAATTTCACAAGCTTTGGCCCCACAGTGGATGAGTTATGGATCCCACATCAAAACTAGGCAGAACTGAAAACAGTTTTCTTGAGCCAACTTGTGAGCTTCTTTTGAGCTTCCATATGGCCGATTCAGATTTTGGTACACATATATTAAATGAAGCCCTGGATGTGTAGAATCTGAAAAAGAAAGAAATTTGCAATTTGGATAGGTGTAGTTAATGTTATGGACAATATACCGAAATAAGTTAAAACTGTTAAAAATCCAAAATGGCCAATTTTTACTATTCAGCTCAAAATAACACCATTATCAAAAAAATTAAACAATTCATCTTAGAGGAACAATTTTGTGGGTTTAAAACAATGATATTCAATATAAATTAATTGAAAATATTTGCTCTATCAATTCCCCCACACTTAGCACTTGGACTCCTGGACAAGTAAAAATCAAATCAAATCAAATCCAAAACACATATCAATGAGATTAATCAAATCAATTTCAAGAAACAAAAAGATATCATGCCTCATAAAAAAACTATTATTTCAAGTTCTCCATTTAAGATTTTAATATATTTCCACTTCATTTCTTATCCCATGCACACAAAACACCTACCTCACATGAATTTTCTCTCATCTCACAAATGTAAAGGTTGAACAAGGCTTTTCTCATCCAAACTCACACAAGAGTCACCATAGGTTTGATAAATTCCTACTTCTCCACCCGATGTGAGTCAAGAACATGTGTTTCTCATGAGGACTTTTCAGGGTTGTTCTGTGGCTTCCGGTTGGTAGGATTTAGATGTTAAAAGTTCTGAGGCCGAAAAAGGAAGGCATGGCGCTTATTGAAGCAAAATTGCAAGATTCTAGTTTTCACTCAAATATGGTCTCCTTCACTTCCCCTTTGTTGAAAATAGGCTCCATCATCATTCAATCAGCTCAGCAGCAAACATTTCAATCTTTTCAAACATGATTTTTTTTAAAGCTCCAGATAGGCACAGCTTTCTTTTTACGTTGGAAGCTCCAGAAAGGCACAGCTTCTCTTGTCATAAAAGCTCCAGAAAGGCACAGCTTTCAACAGAATAATTTTTCAGCATCACACACGTATCTTCCACAATTTATTTTCCACCCAAAGTATAACCAAATGAGGTAGTACACCACAATAAATCTTCCCCCACACTTAAGTTCAACAAGATCATGCAATTTTACTTCAAGAGCAGGTATGATTGGGAAAATTGGCTTGTAATGTGGCTAACCTAACAGGAAATTCATGGATACTAGGGGCTACAATGAAGGATAAATGTAAAGGTGGGCCATAATGAAAAGGATTATTTTCAAAAGGGGGCTTTAAACAAAATAAGTGCCTCAATCATTTAAAACACACGTACCCCAACCCTCAAGTTTTGAAAGGAATAAATCAAATTCTGGTTAAAGCAAGCATGGTCTGGTTCTCTCAAGAAATGAGGTGAATGAAAAGAATATGACAAAAATGGTTCAGAAGCCTCACAGGAAAGTTATTTCAATGATATAGACAGTGAAATATGGCATGGGTTTCAAAAATCAGTGTACTTTTCATGAAATTCTAAAAGATTTGAACTTGAAAAGAAGTCATTTCAGCATTCATTTAAGCTCGGTTTCATGAAATAGATTGGTTCACTCATTGACATGGGTTTCAAAAATGGTATTGATAATCTTTTCAGCTCAAAAGTTTCAGAAACACACAAAAAATTGAAAAATAAACACACAAAAATTTGAAAACACACAATTTTTTTATTTTTTTTATTTTTTTGAAAACAAACATCAAATAAAAATCCTATACTACAAAGGTTCCCTCCCCCACACTTAAATGATGCAGTGTCCTCGATGCATTTAAGTGGATTTAACATGTAAGAAGAATTCTGATTGAATCACAACAGAAAGAAAATGTGAAGGAGAGGTACAACCTGATAGATCTTATTGATAAATAGGTTGGAGGAGTGTGATCTCCTCCAATGGCTCTGATGGTAGGGTCCCAAGGAATTTCTTCAACCTATGTCCATTCACAGTGAATGGATCCTGCTCTCCATCCTTCATAATCTGCACAGCACCAAAAGGATATACATGAGTAACAATAAATGGACCTTCCCATCTGGAACGAAGTTTACCTGGCATCAACTTGAGTCTTGAGTTGAATAATAACACTTTGTCTCCAGGAGAGAAGTATTTTGGTTGGATTAGCTTGTCATGGGCCACTCTTGTTCGTTCTTTGTAAATCCTTGAATTTTCAAATGCTTCCCTTCTTATTTCATCCAGCTCTTGCAACTTCAATTTTCTCTCCTTCCCATCACTTTCAAGGTCCAAATTCATTTTCCTCACAGCCCAATACGCCTTATGCTCCAATTCCACAGGTAGGTGGCAGCTTTTCCCATAAATCAACCTATATGGACTCATTCCAATCGGGGTTTTGTAGGCTATCCTGTAAGCCCATAAGGTATCATCCAACCTTTGGCTCCAATCCTTCCTGTTTGGATTAACAGTCTTTTCCAAAATTCCCTTGATTTCCCTGTTTGAAACTTCAGCTTGCCCATTAGTCTGTGGATGATAGGGAGTTGATGTTTTATGATGCACCCCATACTTCTTCAGCAATGTCTCCATTCTCAAATTGCAGAAGTGAGTCCCTTGATCACTGATGATTGCTCTAGGCACTCCAAACCTACAAAATATGTTAGACCTGACAAAATTACAAACAACTTTAGCATCGTCAGTTCTGGTTGCTTTTGCTTCCACCCATTTGGAAACATAATCAACTGCAAGCAAGATATATGAATTTCCAAATGACATCGGGAAAGGTCCCATAAAATATATCCCCCAAACTTCAAAAATTTCACAAAAATTCAGTGGCATTTGGGGCATTTCTTGTCTATTTGAAATATTTCCTGAAAACTGACATTTTTCACATATTTTTCAAAATTCATGAGCATCTTTAAAAATGGTGGGCCAATAAATTCCAGATTCTAAAACCTTCCTTGCTGTCCTATGAGGTCCAAAGTGGCCTCCACAAGCTAAAGTATGACAAAAATCAAAGACAGATTTAACTTCACTTTCAGGTAAACATCTTCTTATTACTTGATCATTGCAAATCTTCCAAAGGAATGGATCATCCCAAATGTAATATCTAGATTCAGCTTTTAGTTTTTGAATTTAGTGATAATTGAAATGAGATGGGACCTGAGATGTTACCAGAAAATTGACTATGTCAGCATACCAAGGCACTTCTCCTTCAATCAAGTACAACTGCTCTCCTGGAATTTGATCATTCAGTGGGTCTCTTTCTGGAACTTCAATTTCAGCAGTGTTTGGCAGTCTACTTAAGTGATCAGCCACTTGGTTCTCAGATACCTTCTTATCCTTGATTTCTATATTGAATTCCTGCAGTAGTATCATCCATCTCACTAACCTTGGTTTAGCATCGGCTTTCTTCATCAAGTACCTCAAAGCTGCATGATCAGAAAACACAGTGATTTTAGTTCCAAGAAGATATGATCTAAATCTTTCTAAAGCAAAAACAACTGCAAAGAACTCTTTTTCCGTGGTGGTATAATTGAATTGGGCCGCATCTAAAGTTCTCGAGGCATATGAAATGACTTGTGGTCTGCCCTCAATTCGCTGAGAAAGGACTGCTCCAACTGCTTGGTTAGAGGCATCACAAAGTAGTTCAAATGGTTCTTCCCAATTTGGAGGCTGCATCACTGGTGGTGAAATCAATCTCTTCTTCAACTCATAAAAGGATTACCTACATGCACCATTGAAATCAAAATCAGCATCTTTCAAAAGTAATCTAGAGAGAGGGAGAGAGATCTTACTGAAATCTTTGATAAACCTCCTGTAGAATCCTGCATGTCCTAAAAATGATCTAACATGTTTCACACAAGTAGGGTAAGGTAATGAATTTATCACTTCAATTTTTGATTTATCCACTTCAATTCCATTTTGGGAAATGACATGACCAAGTACAATTCCTCTTTGAACCATGAAATGACATTTTTCAAAGTTTAAAACAAGATTTTTTTCAATGCAGGTTTTCAAAACTTTTTCCAGATTTTTCAAACAATGATCAAAAGAATCTCCAAAAACTGTGAAATCATCTAAGAAAACTTCCAAGAAATTTTCAATGTGATCAGAAAATATACTCACCATGCACCTCTGAAATGTACCTGGAGCATTACATAATCCAAATGGCATTCTTTTATATGCAAAAGTACCAAAAGGGCATGTAAATGTCGTCTTATCTTGATCCTCGGGGGCAATGGGTACCTGGAAGTAACCTGAAAATCCATCCAAAAAGCAATAATGAGTTCTCCCTTCCAATCTTTCTAACATCTGGTCAATGAAAGGGATGGGGAAATGATCTTTTCGAGTGACCTGGTTCAATTTTCTAAAATCAATGCATACTCTCCAACTGTTTTGAATTCTCATAGGGATTAACTCATTCTTTTCATTTCTCACAGTGGTCAGGCCAGTTTTTTTTGGAACGACATGAATAGGGCTGACCCACTGCGAATCTGAAATGGGATAGATGATCCCAGCTTCCAAGAGCTTCTCTATCTCCTTCTTCACAACCTCCATCAAGGTGGGATTCAGTCTCCGTTGGGGCTGTCTAACAGGTTTTGAATCTCCCTCAACAAAAATTCTATGTGAGCATATTTTTGGGTTAATTCCTGGGATATCACCTAAGCTCCATCCTATTGCCTTGACATTCTCTCTCAAAAGCTCAATCAATAATTTTTCCTGGGTTTTAGAAAGATTATTAGCAATTATCACTGGTAGTTTCTCTCCCTCCCTAAGGTATACATATTTCAAATCAATGGGGAGTGGTTTGAGTTCCAGGTTAGGGGGATTCTCAAGGGATGAGACTAAATTGACGTTTTCTTCTTCCAAATTTTGGACCTCCTGCACACAAGAAATCATATCATCTTCCTCATTATTTAACAAATCATCAAAGAAATCAGATTTTACCTCTTCCTCCTACATGAAGTCAGAATCTCCAACATCTTCAGCATCCACATGATCAATGATATTTTCAAGGGAAGAAGTCTCTCTTAAGTCTAAGAATTCAGAGAGAATACCTGATTCTTCAGTTGGCTCTTCACCAACTTCATGGGAAAGAGAAAAAAGGGAGTGATCATCTGATGGATGCCTCATGGATTCAAAAATATTGAAGTGGACCGTGCTCTCTCCAAACTCCATGGTGAGTGTCCCCTCGTGGACATTGATGATGGTTTTGGCTGTCTTCAAGAAAGGTCTCCCCAAAATGATGGGTGAATGAGATGGGCTCCTATCTTCTTCCATATTGAGCACGTAGAAGTCAGCTGGGAATAAGAGATCTTTGACTTTCACAAGGACATCCTCCAAAACTCCTGCAGGAAAAACTGTGGATCTGTTTGCAAGCTGGACCACCACTCTTGTGGGCTTCAATTCTCCCATCTGCAAAGAAGTGTATACCGAGTGAGGCAATACATTAATTGAAGCACCTAAATCACACAAAGCATTAGTGAAATTTAATGAACCAATGGTGCATGGAATGGAAAACGTCCCTGGATCTTGACATTTGGTTGGAATCTGTGGTGTGATAAGGGCTGAGACACTTCTTCCCAAGTTGATTCTTTCATTCCCATGAAGCCTTCTCTTTTTGGTGCAAAGATCTTTCAAAAATTTTGCATACCTTGGAATTTGTTTAACAGCTTCAAGTAGGGGGATATTGATTTCCACTTTCTGGAAGGTGTCCAGAATTTCTTTTTGAAGTGCTTCTTCATGCAATTTCTTTGATTCAATCATCCTTGTTGGAAATGGTGGAGGTAATTCTTTCTTCTCCCTTTGTTTTCTTTGCATTGGTGTTTCTTGTTTCTTATTCTGTGGCCTATCCTTCTCCTCCTTCTCTTCCTTTTCATATTCTTGGTGGATTCTCACAAGAATTTTTGAATCATTATCCCTCAGAATATGTGGTATTATTTCAGGTTCAGGGTTGGATGGAGGTGGGATTTCTTTTCCACTTCTTGTTATGATTGCACTTACATTCTCTTTTGGATTTGGCACTGTTTGGGATGGAAGATTACCTGGATTCTTGGACATTATTTCAACAAGACTTCCCACTGTGTCTGCTAGCTTTTCAACCTTATCTGCTAGGCCCTCATATTTGGATTGTAGTTGTTCCACAGAAGGTTGTGTGCTGGTGGATGGTTGTTCATATGTCTTTCTTTGGAATGGTGGAGGCTGAAAAGATTGTTGGTGTTGGAAGGGCTGTTTATAAGATTGTTGGAAGGTAGGGGGGTTCTGGTATTGCTGCTGGTGGTAAGGAGGTTGACTGGGGTGCTGGTTAAATGGTCTCATCTAGTTTTGTTGGTTCCCATATTCTTGTTGGGATTGCAGTTGATTTTGTTGGAATTGTCTTGGTTGAAAGGCCACAACACAGTATTCTGTCCCCTGTATCTCAGGGCACTGGTCAGTATAATGAGTGGAAGAATAACATAAACCACATACCTGAGCTGAAGCTTTTTGTCCATTTGCTTGTGTTACAGCCATTTGACGGACTAATCTTGCAAGGTCATCAACTTTGGTTTCAATCAATGTAGATGAATCAGATGTTTTTACCTCATGTATCCCCCTGGTTCCCATTCCTCTTAGTCCAAATTGTTGTGAGTTTTGAGCAATCTTCTCAATTAGTATTCTGATATCTGCAGGAGACTTGTCAATCAGGGACCCCCCTGATGAGGCATCTTGAAGATTTCGATCATTATCCATTAGTCCTTGGTAGAAGAATACAAGGAATTGGTGTTCCTCCATTTCTTGATGTGGGCAGCTGGAACATAGCTTCTTGAAGCGCTCCCAGTACTCGTAGAGGGTTTCTCCAGTTGATTGTCGTATGATGTAAATCTCCTTCTTGATGGCAGTGCTCCTCGATGTGGGAAAGAATCTTTGCATGAAACTTCTTTTTAGGTCTTCCCAATCACTGATCTCCCCTGGTTGTAGGTTGTACAACCATTCTTTAGCTATTCCTTCAAGTGAGAAGGGGAATGCCCTCCACTGAAATTGGTCGTCGGGTGCTCCTCTTGGCCTGAAGCTTGAGCAAGTGTATCTGAATTCTTGCATGTGCCGATTTGGATCTTCTCCTGCAAGACCATGAAACTTTGGAAGAACAAGAATCATATTGACACGTAATTCAAAATCATTTGGTTCAGTGGGTGCAATTAGTTGGTTATTTTGAATGGCAAATTGTGGGGCACATAGATCACGCAGGGTTTGGTTGGGATTTCTAGCCATGATTTCAGGTTCAGAGTGAACACTAAGAGTTTCACTTGAATTTGAGAGATCTATTTCTTCAAATATTTCTGGTATATTTCTTTTTCTTAGTTGGGTTAATGTTCTTTCAATTTCTGGATCAAATTCAATTAATGGTTCTTTTGAGGTGCGGGTCATTCAATTTTGTTTTTTTGTTTTTTTTTGTTGCACTGCCTCCCCGGCAACGACGCCAAGTTTGAAGCACGCCTGTCGTAGGGCGTGGCAAAACAATTATTTCCTAAGTTAAAATGTAGTAATGTGGTTGACCTAGGATGTCTCCCGAAGAGGAGTGCACACAAAATGGGTTTTCACTTTAAAACAGGGGTAAAAATGTTGTGAAAGGAAATTTGAAATTCAAATGATTGAAAAACAATGAAATTAAAATGGTGATTAGGTCGGGGTCAGTTTCCTTATTATAATGCTATCCTTGTTCAATTTAATTCAAACCTCTTCTTCTTAGTTGATTAAAGTGAGTTTCCACAATCGTTTCCTCTCACTTCCTTGGTGAAATTGTTATTGTGAGAGAAAACCTTACCAAGATCTCGGTTTGGTCAACTCTCCTTCCATGTGTAAAATAGTTGTATTGAATATCCTTAATTGAAATGGGCAATTCCCAATCGGGTTTTGTTTATCCCAAACAATCAAGAACATTCACTACACCTTTTACACGTACTGACGATCGTCGAGTACTTCACCACTAATTCCTAGTTTATTCCATCGTATATAAACCAGAAATTAGTGGAGGGAGATATTGATTATTTTACCAAGGCAAAAATAAATAACGGAATTAATATTCAAGAACGATCACACTTGATTATAAAATCCTCTATAAGAAATTGAAAACAACTTTGAAGAAGAAAGGAATTTATTCAATTACGTCCAAGAACTCAAGCATTACAATATAGAAAACCAACCCTTCCCCAATCACTCCAAAAGTTTACCCCACCATGGTAAGGGTAATAGAGTTGAATGGGGAAGAATAAGGCATTAACAAACTATGAAAAAGAAAATAAATAAAAGAGAAAGCTGAAAAGTTCTCCTTCTTGGTGTCCCGGAAGGAATGGGGTGGAGAATGGATGCCTTGAGAGGGTGGAGCTCTCCTCCTTTTATAGCCAGAATTCTTCCCCCGAATGTCGACGCGTTGTAGCCCCATTAAATGACATCTTCACGCGTTGATCCCTTCATTAATGTTGTTCATAATTCCCTTTTCCAGGTCCCCTCAAAATTTCAGCGGATTTGGACATGTATTCCGAGAGTTATGGCCGTTTTACTATGAGAATTTATTCTGTCCAGTCAGACTCTCCAAAACGAACTCTTCCTTATTAGGGTGTTTTAATGGCCCCATAAACGGCCAATTAACTCGTTGAGTCCTTCATAAAATATGCTCCAAACCTCCTTCCGCGTCCACCCACCGAATTGCACAATCTTTGGCCCCACAGTGGATGAGTTATGGATCTCACATCAAAACTAGGCATAACTGAAAACAGTTTTCTTGAGCCAACTTGTGAGCTTCTTTTGAGCTTCCATATGGCCGATTAAGATTTTGGTCCAAATATATTAAATGAAGCCCTGGATGTGTAGAATCTGAAAAATAAATAATTTTGCAATTTGGATAAGTGTAGTTAATGTTATCGCCAATCTACCGAAATAAGTTAAAACTGTTAAAAATCCAAAATGGCCAATTTTTACTATTCAGCTCAAAATAACACCATTATCAAAAAAATGAAACAATTCATCTTAGAGGAACAATTTTGTGGGTTTAAAACAATGATATTCAATATAAATTAATTGAAAATATTTGCTCTATCAGTCATCCAGGCCGACCACAATGCCAGGAAAATTACATCTTGGGAAGGTTCGAGCAGGTATCTTATCTGCTTCCTTGACAGTTCTCTGGCTACCTCGTGTGACCCCCCTATAGGAAATGAGGTCCCAGCGACACCACGCGATGTCCCCGCTACCGAGGTCCCGGCCTGTGCAGGCCTTGCTGCCTGGCGCGCCCTTGGTTCCCCCCTTCTAGCAGCACCTTTTCTACTCCCCTATCACCAAGTTTCCATGCGGGTAGTCTCGAGTTGCCGAACTCGCTTGCATAAAAGCCCCTCAGGGTACACGATAGTCCAGTGTTGGACATACTCGATTGATAATCCGATGTCGACCCCAGTGGGAGGAAGGGTGATGACATCACCAGAGACATAAGTGGTGAAAATTAACCACATATGGTGAAGGAAGCAGGGATTCTTCTCCTCCCGGATGTTCGTGAATACCTTCTTCGGCATTCGCTAGAGGCACCCAGTCTGCTTGGAGAATCAGGACGAAACGTAAGGCTCACAGATGATCTTCCTGTCAATCTGAGCTACAAGCACCCCACCTCGGATGCTCTGAAAGTATTCTTGCTGCTCCAGCGAGCCTTTCCCATTATCCACTATCTGGCCGACTGGGGTGGGGAACGTGCTGAAGTTGAAATTGGCGTGGTTACCGATTCAAATCCTTACGCCCTCCTCGTTGAGCATCATCGGTGCAACCCTAGAAATATTCACGAGAGAGGGCCGCAGGCCGTCACCCGGAGGACGAACGACATTTGGGAAGGAGTATCTGCCAAGATGAGCCGCCACCCAGCCATGAAAGATCTGGAAGGGGCCACACACCCTCCGAGGCAACACCCCTCTAGAGATGCGTCCCAGAATTTCATACAACCTAGCCAGCACGAGGACCCCCAGATTGAACCTTTTGTTGGTAGCCATGGTGCCTGCCATCTCCAGTGTTGCTGGATAGACGCCCATTCTTGCATCCCGCACCGGCAGGAGCCACCAGCTCAGGAAGGTTGCGAGGAACCCGACATATCAGATGTTCGGGTCCCGGGCCTCAATGACGCGATATCCCCACGATTGGTATTGCCCCGCCTCCAGGGTCCTCCAATACGATCCATTATTGCTTTTTTGAGCCGCGGTTGGGCACTGTTTTTCCCTCCTTGACATCTTGACAGCTGGGTCCTTATCTAGGAACTGGATGAACCAGTCCTTGTAGGCAATGTCCTTCAGGAAGTCCTTGACCCCCAGCCTCTCTTTGGTCAGCTCCAGCAGGTGCCACGTCAGTATGGGGGTCCGTGACCTGTCTTCCTAGGTGTTCATTGGATGGATGAACTCGTCGTATTAGTAGCCCTCTAGTGGGATACCTCTGACGCAGTGAATGTCCCAGAGGCTGATTACAACTTCCCCATGGTGAAGATGGAATGTGTTGGTGTCAGGGGACCATCGGGTAAACAGCTTTGGCCCAAGTTCGGGTTGACGGTAGAAGTGGAACTACAATGTCCACACCGCCTCGAACAAACCAATGTGCTGCAACTCGGCCCCGAATTGGTCGCACGTATGGCGAACCCAATACGCCCAGGCCCACTCACTGTTGAAGTTTCCCCCAGACCATAAGTCCCAATCTTGCAGCCATCCCTTAGTGTCTTCCGTGATGCTCTGATGGAATGTGCTTGCATAAAGGGCCGAGGAGCTCTCCACAACAGGATCACCTCCATCAATGGTCATAGTCCTCAGGTTCAAGACATACAAATCCATGTGTCTGGTCTGTCTAGCCGGGTGACCATTTTTGGTGATGTTGTAATGGGGAC
>CAUJRU010002965.1:0-60714 GCA_963277665.1 Viscum album
AGTAGAAATAACTTTATTAAAGGTATAAAATAAAATTTATAAAATTACCTTTTCATCAAAAATAATTTGAAATTAAAAATAATTAATATTACTACTAATAATAATAATAAAAATAAATAAAGAATAATTAATAAACAATGAAAAACAACAAAATTATTATTATGAATAAAAAAAATATTTTTTTATAATTATCAAAATAATAAATAAATAAAGTTGGATATAAATTATATAAAAAAATAAATAGAGTGAAAATTAGTCATCCACTCAACATTTTCAGCCTTTTTGATAATTAAAAAACCAAACATCTTTTTTAAAATTTCTACCCCCTTTTGGAATTGATAAAAAATATTAAAAGTTTGAAAACAATATTTTCTCCCCTATTTTAAAATAAATAAATAAAATTTAAAGAGAAAATTATGCAAAACACAATACATTCTCAATACATGTAGTGATATAAACTCTCTATTAATTCATGATTCCTTTAAAAATATAAATTTTTATACTCAAGGAGCCATAAAAAAATGAAAAATATTATTAAAATAATAATAAAATATTTATAATGAATTAAAATATGTATTGAATAATTTTATTAATTCCATAATAGTAAAGTATTTAAATACATGCTATTTTTTTAAAAAATAACCCCCCCTAAGACTGGGAATAAATATTAAAGATATTTAAGTAATTTTTTAAAAGTTTTCAAATAATTTTAATATAAATATTATTGCACATGTCATTGATGACCAAAATATCCTAACCTAATAATAAAACAGTTTATCAAATACAATAATAGATCAAATTAGCATATGCAAGTAATTTAAATAATAATACATTAAACACTTGCTTATATGAAAAATAACTTTTAATAGATTAACAGATTCTAATAATTTTTTTAAAGAGAATGCATGATGGTCATAAGATAACAAAATAACGCAAATAATCACATAAAATAATAGAGTGATAAAAGGATTTAAAAATTCAATCATAAGAATAATAAAATATAGGGAAATAAAAGATAAAATATTTAAAAAAACTACCCCCTATATAAAATAGTTAGTGCATTTAAAATCAAAAAAGTGATACTTCCTGAATTTTAACAATTCCAGCTCTATGGATATTTCCTTTAAAATAAATAACCACTTCAAAGTTGGTCAATCTTTGTAAAATAATTATTATTTTCATCAAAATAATAAGAAATAGAAATATAATAAATCCATATATTTTTCAAGTATCAACTTAATGATATAAGAATGAAGTTCAGTGGCATAAACCTGCAAAATATAAAATACAAGTACCTTTTGGTACCCATATGCTTTTGGGTCCAGCTATTTAAGAAACTGAAGACTTAGGTAAACAAATCTATTTATTTTGAGAAGAAATTCCAAATTTATATTTAGATAATTTTTTTGAATATTGAACATGCTTAATGCTACAAAATTGAGAATTTATGAAATAATAGTCATGAGCATAATTTTGATTAATACCACCATGAAAACATTTAACAGTAGACATTATTTTACTTTTAGAACAAAGAAAAAAATAATTCCTATATAATTTAGGTATTTCACCATTACAACTAATTCCAAATATTTATTTATTAATTTTATTCTAACCAAGTATTTGATTTAAATAATTCTCTCCCTTTATAAACATGATATCAAATTATTTTAAAGAATAAACTTTAACCAAAAATTCCTTAATTTTATTTTCATGAAAAGCACAAGAATTTCTGGAATAATTAGATCTTAAATATAAAATAGGCCTAGATAACTCTACTTTTTTAATAAAAATAGCATCATAATATTTTTTGGGTTTTCCATTCTCTTTATTTAAGGATTCAAATTTATATTGAAGCATATAATAATATTCATTAAGTTTGCTAAAAAAATATTTTTAAAATTATAAATTTGAGAGTAAGATGATTGTACCTCATCAGCGTGAGCAATAAGACATAGATTTACCTTTTTATTTTCATTCTCAATTTTATATTTTGAAGTAGATTCATTACTTGAATCTTCATTTTCACTGCAAGTAGAATTTATGACTTTCTAACCTTATTTTTATCTCATATTTCCTTTGAAATTTAAGAAAAGGGAATTCATGTCTCAAATGAACTTTCTTCTTATATTCATATAATTTTACTTAATTTTATTTATTCTTATTTAATTTATCATTTCTTTTTTATACTAATTTCTAAATTTTCTAGCAAGATCTGATAACCCATCACTTAAACTATAATGGATAGAATCATAATTAGAAAATTAATCCTTTAGATATTTGACTACAATATTTTACCTTTTGATATAAATATGGTCTTCAACTTCATATTTAATCTTAGTTTCATACATCATCAAGGTCCCAATTAATTACTTCATCTTTAAATATTTAACAGGTGTGGATTTTCTAATTGAAGTAGATATTCCATTCCACTTATAAGGTAACACTCTAAGTACCATTAACACCTGATCTGGTTATGGAATTATAATCCCCAAGGTATCAACATCATTTACAACTTCTTTCAATCTCCTATTAAATTAAGTTATTCTTTTATCTTCCCACATTATGAATATATTAAATTTAATTTAAGTAATATTATACCTCAGTTATTGAAAATTATCAATTCCTTAATAGGAAACTATAATAGTTTCCCATATTTTATAAGCTGTAGCACATTAAAAATCTTAATACCAGATATCCTGTCGTCTTGTTCACATGATACGTTGCCTGAAATTTATAGTTACCATGTTCATTCAGTCCAGTTCATGTAGACACATTGTTCTTTACCATTATATAAAGTTGAAATTTAGAATACTAAATTATCATGATACAAGTTCCTTTTCACATTCCTGGTTCAAGAAGAATCATGTGAACCAGCATGTGTTGAGCCCCAACAAGGTGAGATTTTTCCAGTTGAGTTCATAGTGTATAATAGACATGATGAAAGTTCAAGAACTGTAAGCTTGAATTAATTGGGATACTATTCATTAATAAAGATGAGTTCTTTTACTTCTCCCATGTTGAGTTTTAACATACTATAGTGGATAAAAAATTCCTCTATATAAACTCCATTCAATGAGGACATCTCTATTTTATATTCTTTCACACAAAGCTTGACATCAAACTATGTATTTATATACATTAAGATCACATGGTTTTTTCTAGAGATTGAAATAAACCTCCAGTTCTCATTGACAATAACTATTCATCATCATCAAACTCTTAATGAGTTTTGAGCATATACTATTTGACTATACACTATCTTATCTCATCCGATCTTTAATAGCAATTTGGTGTTTAAGCACATGAGCCTCAGCCTAGTTGGTGAGGTATCCTTAAGTGCATCCACAAGACCTAGGTTCAAAACTAGGTAGAGGCATATTTTCGGGTTATTGTAGCAGTACTATAGCAGGTACTGTAGCAGCACTGTACACTGTGTGGGTACTGTAGTAGAACTGTACACTGTACAAGTACTGTAGTAGAAATGCACACTGTGCGGGTACTGTAGCAGACACTGTTCGGTACTGTAGCAGCTGGAACTATTCACCTTGGGCCACCGGTTTGGGCTTGGAGTCCTTAAGGCTTTCGGGACACCCAGGCCTTCGGGTCAGTAGGGCTTTTGGGCTACCTTTAAGGCCCTCGGGCCACCTCAAGGCCTTCAGGCCACATGCAGTTTCCCCAGACACACTAAAAAAAGGAGCAGCCCCAGAAGAGGATTCAGAGCAGGTGCACTCACCTAAGAAGAACCAAATGGATTGTCAAAATGAGAGGGTATGGCTATACCATCAGTACCAGCATGTGCTTGCACGAGAAGCCTAGCCAGATGAACATGCAAAGGTGGATAACTACTATCATGACGCAGATGCTGGGGAAGGGTAGTTCCTTATAGATAGTCTGGTTGAATTCCCTAAGACCTTCGGGTCATATAATCTCCTAATCCTACAGGACTTATAATCTATGAGCCTACAGTACTTTTAAGGGTTCCCTCTCATCCCTTTAAAGGGGTGTTATAAAAAATCCATAAAAATTAAGTCCTTCGGGCCATTCGGGCATGTGGTGTTTAACTTGAAAAACATAGGAATCATTTCATTCCAATGTGGGGATCAACTTACATAGCATTAGGTTTCGAACCTAACTTTTAATTAAAATGTAGGGATCGACAACCTACGATAAAGATCAATGTAGGGATCAATATAAGGGTAACCTTCATTTTCTTAATATTACATATGGGTAAATATTAGAATATATATGATGTGTAAATGTTGAACACTTGAATAAGGGTATAAAAATAAATTCATAAAGGTATAAAAATAACCGCATAAGGGTATAAAAATTATTGTGTAAGGGTAGTAGAAGACTCATGTAAGGGTAAACAAGGATTTTAAAAACTCTCTTAAGGTAATAAGGAAATTACATAAGGGTAGATATAGATCTATGTAAAGGTGAAGATTGACTTCAAAAACTCAAATAAGGGCAACAAAAATGTATCAAAACCCATGTAAAGGTTGATATAATTTCACATAAAGGTAGAAATAACTTCATGTAAAGGTAGATAATGAACTTTAGAAAATTAAATTTTCACCAAAAATAATAATAAAATAAATATAATTAAAATAATAAAAAAAATTAACAATAATTAATAAACAATGAAAAACCACAACATTATTATTATTAATAAAAAACAATATTTTTTGTAAGTATAAAAATAATAATAAATAAATTTTTATATTTATAAATATTAAAAAAAATAGAGTAAAAATGATCCATCCACTCAACACTAATCCATCCCATCATTTTTTAATTTCCAAGGTCTAACCCATTGACCTTTCAAAACATTTAGAAAACATGAAGGAACCATTCCAACCTTCATTACTCACCAAGGTCCCAATGGAACTTTAATAACACAACATTTCTCGAGATACTAGGGCCTTTTAAATATAAAAAACACCATTCCAAATGATTTTTGGAAAATTATGTATATCACACATCCATTTTTTTTGAATCTACCATTAAAATATTGGTCTTCCTCTTTAACATCCAAAACAAGGCCCAAACCTTCATTTCCATCAAAACCTTTAAAAAATCCATGAAGGAATTTTCACCAAAGAGGAAACCACACACTAATTTAAAATAAAAATTTGAAATTCATTTAAAAACTCCTCTTTAAATCACTTATAATTCAACACCTCATTTTAAAAAAAAATCTAATTTAAAAAAATTTACTTTAAAACATAGTTTTCACTCATTGAAACCCAAAACCAGGCCAAAATATAACTTTCACAATTATAAAAATTTATGAAATTATCATAGGCATTTGACAAAACTCATCACATAAAAACATTCCATTTTTAAGGGTCTTGAGACCCCATGTGTGGTCGTAGGTCCAATCTCATAATCACTAATGGATTCAATGGGATCTGTGGAAGGTCTATGAAATCAATCTTAATCCTAAAACTATTTTCTTAACCAAGGGAGAGAACACACCACATAATGGTGCTATTACAAATATTATATAAAAATTAAAATAAATCATCAAGACTATAGAAAAATCTCTTCGACCACCTACCTAATTAAAGAACCTTTACCAAACATTCCCATGGCTCTGTGGCTTTTCCAAGGCCCATTTAAGCCTCGTCCAAACTCCTCAACATTAAATGAGCTCTTCTTAACTACCCAAGATCTAATATCACACCAATAAACCAATAATTAATTAATTATAATAATTAAAATTAATTAATTAATTAAATTTCAACTCATCATAAACAAATAAAACCTAAAAGAAGTGATTTCCACACCAGAACCAAGGCCAAATGCATACCAAATGATCATGGTGTACCCTTGACCACATTCTGGGATAAATCCCTAATAGGTGAAACCATTTACAAGGTTAATTAAAATTAATTTTATGGAAAAACTATGAAAAATTCACTACATTATCATACCTTAACAAAAATTCAATAAAAGACAAACATAAGTCATCTCAGGTTCTCCTTTGTGCAAGTCAACCAAAATTCCCATGAGAAATGGGAGATTATACCATGATCTAATAGAATCCTCATAAAAAACCTAAATTAGAGATCTCTAAAATTATAAAAGAGGAATAATAAGAGGAAATGAAACCACATGAGGAGAAAGGATCACCTAAGACACTAAATAAATGAACCAGAACCACCCACAATAGAAAGACGGAAGGAGGAGTAATAGAGGAGGAAACCCTCCTGGTCTGCGTGTACATAAGGTACGAAGAGGGTGGGGGAAATGAAATATACCCAGGGGTAATTTTGATAAAATACCACTTTTAATGAAATTCTAGGAAACTACATGGTTTTTATAACCATGATATAACTGTGTGGTTAACACTATTTAAAACCAACACCACCTTCAAAGTTTGTCCGCACGGTTTTCTAACCGTGCACCAACCATGCAACACTACACTAAAACCGTCCATAGTAAAGCACACTATTTCTCTGAAACCATTCACATACTGTGCATTGTGTCTTAGAATCCCACCACCCTATACAATTTCTCATTTAACTCACACTGTTTAACCTAAACCGTGCGATAACCCTGAAACTTAACCATGTATAGTTCAAAATGAACTAAGAACACCCTAAGAATCAAGGTGTCACATGATTTCTTCTAAATCATGTACACCAAACTATGAACCTAGGTAAAATAGATTGAAACTTAACCTAAATCCTTTTAATATTACCTAAGCATCTGAGCTACCCCCTGAGTCTCATTCCTTATTAAAAAAAATAATTTGAGGCATTTCAACTCTCAAAATTTAGTTTCAAGCCTTGATTCAAAATTCAACCCTTCTAGTAAATGAAAATTCAGATTCCTTATGAATTTTTAAACTTGTACATATATAGTATCTCACAATCCCCCACCATAGTTCTTCTCATCTATGATAATTCCTGGTGTTCAACCATTTTCATCTCCCAAGATACATCATTCCAATTTAAAGGCAAACAACCTTGTACCATTCCTAAATGCCTGAAATATGTCTAAGGCATAACCTCAAACCTAAGGCTCTTAACCAACCAAAAATTGAGAAAATTATTATTGTAAAAACCAAAACACACAGATGATTATTACATGATCCATCTACCAGAAACACTAATGGTTTTATTATTTGGTTAACCAACATGCCTATGGTTCTCTCCACTATAATAATAATCTTAAAACCATCAAATTACGATGCTGGCTCCCTCTCCATAAAAAAAGACCATCGAAAAATTGAACCATGATCACCCAACACACCCAACATAGTTACAAACTTACCATGATCAAACATCCATGAAAAAAATAATCAAACACTGACACCTATCCCCATTATCAAAATACAAATGGAAAGGATGCATACCCACCATCCATGCATGAACTAATAACAAACTAGATTTTTCTAAAAAAATATAGTCCAATTTCTGAATCTCACCTATCATTTTTAAAATGAAATGTTAGATGTGGTTAAAAATTTACCACATATATATCATATGATAACCTAAGTTGAATGATCATCAACCAAATCATTTAAAAAATTCCCAGATTACATGACCACTGTATCACTAACTTACCAGATCACAGTGCCTTCTTACTCAAAGTCATCATGCGATCTCTTGAAAACACCCACTGAAGTCCATACTTGACCCCCAATGAAATTCCATGGTGGATCCACCAACCTTAAATTTCTACCATCATTCCACATTATAAGAATTGATACACCATCACCTCAATCATTCTCATGTCCTCAAACCATCATTCCTCAATACAGACACTCAGACCCCATTCAATGTCACATCTGAGTCTATACTTGGTATCCACTAAGGAATATTTATGTACTTGGTTCCACTTATTTATTTTTAACATAACACCATCACTATCAGTTATCGATAAGTCAAACACATATCCAATCCCACCTCACATGAGGGTTACTTTACCATGAACAACATCCCAATCCCTACAATAGGATCATCCATGTCATTTTATCCCTAAACCATTTCTATTTTCATAGACTATGCTCTATGCATCACCAAACATGATGTCCAAATAGGCTGTGACCACTCACCCATGAGTGTCTCTTTAAAAAGGAAACTAACACCTGATCATGTCTTATAAGAACATAACAAAAAATACCCATCCTAAAAACTTCCAAAGATGATTTTCACACCTTTAAACAATCAATGGTGTACTTCACACTACCCAACTCATCCTTAAAAACTTCTCAAAGTGCTGACCTTAATAGGTCTCACTGAAACTACATGCATGTTGCTCCTCCTAATCCATGCTTCCTTACCTGACATATTAACCTCTGATGCTCTAAATTATGTTCAACCTATATCAAACATTTCTTCACACCCAATTCTTCTACATTTTAATTATCAACCTTGGAACATCAAAATTATCAATAGAGTGACCTGAGACACCTCTCCCACAACCCTTTCATCACACCCAATAGTTCTCATCCAACTCATGACTCCCAAATTAATTTAAAAATTATAGGAATATGCATATATATCATAAAAATCACAAACCAAGTGACACAGTGCATCACCATGAATTTGTGCCTCCAAGATCCCATTAAATCTCAATAGTTACACACTCTTGTGGAACCCAAACACAAAACCTGTTTCCAACTCTAGTGAAGCATGTACCACAAAAAATTAGATTAAAATTTCTATAAAATGGACATGCTTTATCCACATGCTCATCTCACCCAGTGTGGAGTACCCTTGGTTCCTTCAAAAAGCATATAAAAATCATCAAGACAAAACACTTACATGACTACTCAAGACTCGAGCATAATTTATAAGCTAAACTAGTTTCATACACACTCTTACTACATTATTGAAAATGAATCCAGAGATGACTGATCCAGACCCTAACTAGTCCTACTCTTTAAATATTCCTGATCCATTTATTCATTTTCACTCCTAGTTCTTATCATATCAAGGAAACCAATAATTTCCACCTGCCTCACTTATATGGTCACTACCCAAAACAAACCCTCACACTTAAAACCACATACCCTTGAACACCTTCTATGCTCCTGATCTATCTCATAATCACTAAGAACATCCCCCCTACATAACTATTACCTAGGAAAAGAACCCAAATGATCCTACCATTTTAGAAACCAACCTAAAGTTTGAATAAATAACACTAAAGTGATCTTTCTCAAAAAGAAGAGGCATCCTATGCATCTAAATCCATAATAAGCATCACCCTTTGTGATTCACTATCAAAATCCCAAAACACCCACATATGCCTCATTAACATAAAGGAACTCACAACTCAACTTAACCCTCTCATGGGTCACCCTATAAATTCACATGAAACTAACTCCCTAAACAAGAGCTACATCAAGGTCACTAGGCTCTCCCACCTAGCTCTACCAGTCAAGTCTCATAAAAAGTCACTAAGTCCAACCAGCTAGGTATAGTCTACCTCACAGATAATTACAACTCACGGGACATCAAGAAAGCTTTCGTACCAATGTAACACAACATCAACATGTCAAAACACCCATATATATAGTCCCACATACGAAATTCATCATATGGTGAACCACTCACCCATAACTAGGGAACTTGTCCACTATGAGCATTTGCACATAAGACTGCTCCCTCAAGGATCAGTCCACACAACTAAAACCAAACAATAACCACTAATAAGGGGTACAATGATTATAAAATTATGAAAAACTGACCTACCAGGGCCACTGTACCTACAATGCAAGAGGGTCACATCATTATCCTCATCATCAAGTATCTTACTATAGATCCACATGACCAGCTATTACAAGGATATCCATATACAAGTCAATCTGGTTGATTAAAATTCCACCATGTACTTATATGGGAATATTCTATATGATAAGTTGTTTTCACTTTAAATAATGGAGCCTTAGTCATTAGTGAAATCACACACTAGCACGATTATAATATGTGGATCCTACGTGCCTATCATAATGCATGAGATGCCCCTTTCCTCTGTAGTCCAAGAGTCAAAACCAAATCACTGGCCACTTTATAATGGTCTCAGATCCAGAAATACAACATAAACCAAAACATCCAAACCACATATGCATCACCTAAGGAAAAAATCACATACAACTATAACATTTAATGTAATGCCCCGAACCCAGTTACCCAGAGTCGGTTCATTATTACATAACATTTTCATGATCACAAAAGATCAAGTCTCAAAAGACTGATTAGTTTAGTATCCTTGGAAGTAATATATACATTCGTATGGTTTAAATTACATCATAAAATGAAAAACTAAAACAACATTGTTTCCATGGAAAACAATGAGATCCCATAGACTATCCCTACAAGTCAGTCATAAAATACTTATTTTCATCCTGGGAAAAATAAAACATAGAAAGGGGTGAGCTCACATGCTCAATAAGGATAATAATATACTGGAAACATTCATAAATAAGCATAAACATTTCAGGCAATGCATAATACTAAAACAAAATCATTTTAAACTTGAACTTAAGCATAGTATGGCAAAGATAAAAATCAACTAATTCCATTTACTTATTCACATGGATATTCTACTAGTTGAATAATAACATAAAATATCAATAGCCACTTTCATAATGATGGAATGCATAATGCCAGAATTTCATAACCACATAGTCAAGGCCTTGTGCCAAGACTACAAATAAGATTTTGTCAAGGCCTTGTTCCAAGACACTAGTTTGTCTCATGAGACCTACCGATGCATTGAGGAGCTATAGCGGGCTCCACCCATCACTTACTAAGTCCAATTCATTCCTCATACAAAAAGGTTTAAACATAATAGAAACATTCGTATTAAAACTAGCATATGAAATGTCAATACTTTATCTATAAACCATGAATGGTATAAAAATAACACATCCATAGTCAAACATATCACAAAACCTTACATACAATATGGAATTTTTGTATCATAATAAATCAAGTTCAAATAAGATTAAAATCCATCAAAGGATGTTGACATAGATGAAATCAAAACCTTTTTTAGAGAAATATCTCTTTCTATTTTGAAATCATTTAAGACTCACATAATTTATAAAGAAAACATTTATTTTGAAAATATTATTATAAGCTTATAAGGGAAGCTTCGACGATGTTATAATGGTGGAAAATATCCCCACCTGCCGTATAAGTTAAAAACACATTCTTACCTTAAATTTGTCGAAATGGTCAAAAGTACCTTGTTTGGAAAACAACGAAAATATTCCTTTATAAAATTTTTATAAAAGTAAAAAAGGGTATAAATTAATTTAACCCATATTCTATAAAATATTAAATTTTTTTTGAAATACATTTTTAAGAAACATGGATGTGGATGATAAAGAGGTCCCAGTAGATAATTACGTATAAACAACCTCAGATAATAAAGAGATTGTAGAATTAACCCTTACCTTGTAATTTTCCTTGGTTGAGGGTAGGTTAACCTCCTATATAACAGTGAAATAATTGTTAATAAATTATAAAGGAATCATATAAATTAATATGATATCATATATGATCTTTTAATATTTCTTTGTTAATAATATCTTAGTATTATTGTTGTTTTGGGTGTTAATAGATTCATTTTCCTTTATATTCTTTGTTATGTGAGTCATATTTGTTATGTATGGGATGTATATTATTCATATCCAGAATTATATAAAGTATTTAATCATTATTTTTAATCATCTAATGAAAATTAGTCTTGAATGGATACGATGGGCAATGAATCTCATCACGTTCGTGGAGACGGTAATCCGTATGTATGCACGAGCGACAACATCATTCTTTTGATATTAAAATAATATATAATTGGAAGTTATATCATATATAAAGAATCATTATCATGTTATATTTATTATTTATGTCAATTACACATCATTATTACACCCATCCAAATAATAATGTATTGAATAACAATTACACCACGACATTAAGACGGTAAGCTGTATGTATGCACGTATAGTAACATGTCATTCAAAGGATGGATATAATAATGAATTTTGTTGTACCATATTTATAATAACATCATAGTATATAGAATATACTATAGTCATTATTTTATAATGGAAACAACATAGAAAAAGGAAGTGGAAGAATAAAGGAACTCGAAAGAGGGGATGGAATATTTACCTCTTCTTCAGGTTCTTCCTTTTGATTTGATCAAAAGGGATCCTTAGGTTGGATTTCTGACTAAAGGAAGGCCACTATGATGAAAGTAGGATAGTTGAGATGGTATTTGGTTAGAGTTTTGCCGATCCAAATGACTTTTAAGGTGTGAATTAGAGAGAAGGGGGAGGGCCCATTTATAAGAGGGGTGAGGGGCACCTTATGAAAAGCTAGAAATATGATTTTATAATAAAATAATTTTCGGTTTATAATGGATAAAAAATTGATTATTTAAAGGATAAGGTGGTGATAGGTATAAAACCACTCAACCAATAGGTTTTAGAAAGGTTTGGGTCACTATATTAACCTTATCATTTAGATTTAACTCTTAGTTAAATAGTTTGACATTTACCATGTCTTTTTGTATTTTTATATTGTATGGTTAATAAACTTACTATATACTTCCAAAAGAACCCCAAGTGGTTCATTAATGGTACAAATATAATTATGTAAGTCCTTTGGATGAACCTTATATTTTTAGGAATAGAATATCAATTAATAATATAATATTTGTTTTAAAAACTCTTTTATGTCAATTTTTACACTATTTGGTATTTTATTTTTTCTAAATTCATAACATCATTATTACTTCGAAAAAAAATAATCTAACAAACCCTAATATGTTATATTAACCTATAAAATTAGTTTAATTCATAAAAAGTCTCCAATTACATTTATTTGGATATTTATAATATCAATTATTTTAATATTTCATTAATTAGGTAATTACTGCATCATCATTGTGTCATAAATAAATTAAATTATTTAATGTATAAAAAATATAAATAAACTACAATTATGTAGGAAATAATTTTATCTTTCTAATTAATATTTATAGTCGAATTTATCTTATGTATAACCCTATATTAAAAATGTTTTAGTTTTTAAACTTTGATTTTAACTCTTTTAATTGTTCTTTAAATAAAATAATAATAAGTATCCTAATCTAATCCAAGTGGATAAAATAGGTTCATATTTTATTCCTAAGGTTGTTTTTGGTTGAATTATAATTATCCAACAGAATCGGGACATGTGTTAGGGTAATAATAAAATCATTTTTACCCTTAATTAACCTATTTACTTTTAACGGTGGTAAATAAAATTAAAAAGTTACTATTCACCAACAAATATTTTCATATTGTTGAACCAAAATTTTCTTACTGATATCAACCATGTCTCTCAGATTTTTTAAATTCCACTCACAGAAGCGGTAAAATTAATTTTTATGTGAATTTGCAAATTCTCCTAAGAGGTGGGTAAAAGACGGTGAAAAGTTCAAATTTTTTTTATATATCTAAAATTATTATAAACTGACTCCAATGAATTACATTAAAATTATATAGGTATTATGTATATATTTTGACCTAAAATAAATTTAAATAAAATAAATAATTATTTAAATAAAAATTCAGTTTTAAACTATAACTCAATGTTTTTCACTATTCATCAAAAATTGAAAGTTTTCCGAAAAATAACAAAAATTCACCCTAAGCTAATTTTGATATTCTGAATCCAAAAATGAAGTCCATTTTGAAATATAAAATTTATAAAATTTAAAAAAAGTGTGTATTACTATTCATAATGGCTAGTTTGATTGGTTGTGGTGTGTTAGAACTCGAAGTTGTGTACAACACACACTACTGTATTATTCAAAGAGAAGCGTACCGTGGAAGCTTGGGGTGTTACATTATCCCCTCTTTCAAATAATTTTATCCTCAAAATTTCTAGAATATTACTACATAAAAAGAATCGGGTGGTTCTTCATCATAAGTTCCTCAGGTTCCCACGTTGCCTCTTCCATCTTATGGTTTCTCCATAGAACTTTTACCAGACGAGTCGTCCAGTTTCTCAGAACTTGTTCTCTTGTATCAAGAATCTTGAGAGGCTCTTCGCAATAAGACAGATCAGGTTGTAGTTCTAATTCCTCATAAGTGAGTATATGCATTGGTTCAGGCATGTATTTTTTTCAACAGTGATACGTGGAACACATCGTGAACTTTGGAGAGACTTGGCGGTATTTCCAAATGGTAAGCTACAGCCCCACTACTTTCTAGAATTTAGAAAGGTCCGATATACCTGGGACTCAATTTACCCTTCTTATCGAAACGTATAACACCCTTCCATAGAGATACCTTCAAGAAAACATGATCTCCTACATGAAATTCCAAATCCTTCCTTCAGTTATCATCATAGCTCTTCTGCCTACTTTGAGCTGCTTTGATGTGGTTTTGGATTACCTTCAACTTTTCCACTATTTCCTCCACAAGTTCTAGGCCTATGAGTTTTCTTTCACCAACATCATCCCAACAGGTTGGTGTGCGACACCTCTTTCTGTATAACGCTTCATATGGTGCCATCTGAATACTTGAATGGAAGCTATTGTTATAGGAAAATTCTACCAGAGGTAAATATTGATCCCACATACCTTGAAAGTCAAGTGAGCATGATCTCAACATGTCTTCTAAGGTTTGAATAGTCTGTTCTGATTGCACATCAGTTTGGGGGTGGTAGGCAGTGCTCAAATGAAGTTCAGTATCTAGGGATTTCTGAAGACTTTTTCAGAATCTTGATGTAAAATGGGGATCATGATCGGAAACAACCGATAGGGGTACTCCATTAAGTATCACAACTTCATTAATATATTTCCTTTCTAGAAGTTCAAGTGGTAAATCTTCTCTTATAATAAGAAAATGTGCTGACTTGGTAAGACGATAAAAAATGAACCATATTGCATCATTCTTTTTAGGAGTCTTTGGTAGTCCCATGATAAAGTCCATCGTGATATCATCCCATTTCCACTTAGGTATGGGAATAGGTTGCATGACTCCTCCAGGCTGTTTCCTTCCAGCTTTCACTTGTTAACAAACCATACATCTTGACACAAAATCAGAAATCTCCCTCTTCATATTGTCCCACCAAAAATGTTCCTTCAAATCTCTATACATTTTGGTGCTCCCAGGGTGTATAGAGAAATTGTAGCTATGAGCATCATCTAATAGCTCCCTTTTCAGATCAGGTATATCAGGAACACAAAGTCTCTTCCCAAATTTCAAAATTCCATCTTTATACACAAAGTCACTAAATCTTCCATCATTCATAGCTTTAATATTATTTTGAAACTCTTCATCACTGGTATGAGAACTATTTATCCTTTATAGTAAAGATGGTTTGGAAATCATTTGAAAAAGTATTGATGTTTCACCTTCCATGGTGATTACCATATCCATCTTTACTAGATCCATATATATAGGATCCTTTTCAACTCTCATCTTGTTCAAAACTCCATGATCCTTTCTACTCAAAGCATTTTATACCTTATTTTCCTTCCCCAAGTGGTAGTTTATAGTGGAATCATAATCCTTGAGTAGTTCAAGCCATCACCTTTGCCTCATGTTGAGTTCTTTTTGTGAGAAAATATACTTCAAACTATTGTGATCGGTATATATCTCACATTTTTCACCATAGAGATAATATCTCCAAATCTTCAAAGAAAACATTATAATAGATAACACAATATCATGAGTAGGATAGTTTTTCTAATGAATTTTTAGCTTTCGTGATGCATAGGAAATAACCCTATCATTCTACATAGGGACACAACCAAGTCCTTTATTTGAAGCATCACTATAAATAACAAACCTATCATTCCCTGATGGTAGAGTCAATACAGGATCATTGACTAATCTTCTCTTGAGTTCTTCAAAACATTCTTCTAACTCCTTTTTCCAAACAAATTTAACCTCTTTTCACGTGAGATTTGTTAATGTGTTAGCCAACCGGGCAAAATTCTGGAAGAAGCGTCGATAATAACCTCCTAAACAAATAAAACTATGTACCTCAGTTATACTTGTTGGTCCTGGCCATTCTTGAATTGCCTTGGTCTTATAAGGATCAATAGAGATTCCATCCTTGGAGACAATATAGCCAAGAAAAGAAATCTCCTAAAGACAGAATTCAAACTTGCTAAACTTCCCATATAATTAAAGCCTTCTAAGAGTCTTCAAGATAATGTGCAAGTGATTTTCATAATCTTCATAGATTTTGGAGTATATGAAAATATCATCAACAAAAACCACTACAAAGTCATCAAGATATTCCATGAAAACTCTATTCATTAGATCCATGAAGACAGAGGGTGCATTAGTCAATCCAAAAGGCATTACTGTAAACTCGTAATGCCCATACCTGGTTCGAAATGCTGTTTTCAGAATGTCTTCCTTCTTCACACACAACTGATGATATCCAGATCTAAGGTTAATCTTTGAAAAGTATGGAGCTCCATGAAGTTGGTCAAATAAATCATCAATTCGAGGTAGGGGATACTTGTTCTTGATTGTTATAGCATTGATCTCCCTGTAGTCAATGCACAACCTCATAGATCCATCTTTCTTCTTAAAAACGGAAAGGGTCTCCCCATAGAGAGACATTAGTGCGAATAAATACCTTATTACTCAATTCCTCTAGTTGTTTCTTTAGTTACACTAATTACACAGTGTCCATTCTATAAGGGGTCTTCGATATGGTCTATGGTCCAGGAATTAAATCAATGGACAACTCAATTTCTCTTTCTGGAGGATGTCCAGGTAAATCTTCTGGAAACACATAACCATATTATTTCACAATAGGTACATCCTCTATTTGAACATTCTTTTCCTCACCCAAAGTTATTTCATTCTCTTCCTCTATAATAATTTAATTTAGTTGAGCTACTGGGGGTGGGTCTAGATAAGAATCTGGTGGTGATGATTCAACTCTAAAGATATGGTGTTTTTATCATCATCATCAAAAATCATAACCTCTTTCTTCTTATAATAAATTTTTGCATCATGGTCCGAAATACAATCCATACCGAGGATTATATGAAATTCAATCATGGGTATGACGATGAGATGAGCAGATAAAGAACATTTATATGCCCTAATGGGGACTAATTCACAAAACTTTGTTGCAATGATACTTAACTTAGGAGTTTTGACTAAAAACTCCCTTATTAACTCAAATTGAAAATAACTAATTTTCTTATCAAACTGGGAAGATTTGAAACAATGTGAGGATCGAGAATCAAATAAAGAATTTTTTAAACTTGAGAAAACTATTAAATTACCTGAAACTACATATTTCGGAGCTTCAACCTTAGCAGTAGTGATAGCATAAGCTTGGCCTTAATCCCTTGGCCTTTTCTGAGGTAAGTTCCCTTGAAACTTAGGACATTCATTCTCATAATTCCCCCTTTCTCTATAATTGTATCATTCAACATCGACAACCTCTTTCTTCTCCTTGCAAGCATGAGCTTGGTGGGATTTTTCACCACACTTGTAATAGACTCCCATTCCCTTCAGGCAAGTACCAGGGTGTTTCTTCCCACATATACTGCAGGATGGATATTCAAATTTTCCCTTATTACCCTTATTTCCATTTCCTGAGTGTTCAGAAGATCTCTTCTTCTCTTGCTTTGCTTTAAAGTTGTAAGACTTACAAAATGATTTTTCTGTTTTGATAGCACATGAGACAATATCTTCATACGACGAGAAGGATTGTGAGACTAATGCTAGATGGAGAAATGGTTTTAACCCATCAAATAAATGATCAATATTACTTCTTGGGTTACATATATAATCTGATGCATGCCTCTCTAACCTTGTAAAGTTAGCTTCATACTTTGCGACACTCTCATCCTATTTTTTCCTCAGACTCGGAAATTTCCTTTCCATATCTGCTCGATGGTCACAAGGAAAGTATTTTTCCAAGAAAAGATCTTTAAAATCCCTACATTCCATATTTCATACTTAATTATCTTTATTTGTGTTTTGATTCAATGACCACCATTGATCAGCATCTCCAGTGGGGCGGTAAACTGCCATGAAAACTTTTCCACTTTCACTTCTCCCCGAGGCATGGGATATTTTCTCTAAGGAATTTATCCATTGCTCAGATACTAATGGATTTTTACTCCCATTAAATTTTGTTGGTTTTTGCCTCATGATGCGGTTTAACATTGATCCTCCATGTTGTGGATCAGGGTGCTCCATACGGGTAAGGTTTTTATTCATAACCCGAGTGAGTTGTCCCAGTATAGTGATAAGATGATCAGCACCTGTTGTATCACTATCTCCAATATAATTATCTTGAGTAGGAGGGAAATAACTAAATGGAGTGCGTGCATTAATACGGTTTCCATTCCTTCTACTAGGCTCCATTTCTAAAAAATGGCATAAACTAGAATAGTTTATGAATCAAAATACATAATTCCAAACTTGTAAAACACTTAACATAAACTGAACAATTTATGGATATAATCCATAATCATAAAAATGTTTTCTTTTAGGAAGTATATACTCATAAACCATTTATAATGGTTTGTAAATAAAATGAGAATTATCCTTAGCATATCCTCTTGGAGTATCATAACCAATAGTGTAGCAAGGCCCATTATCGTGCACCGGTTCCCGTTCGAGTCTAGCTCAAAGCGGTGTTTTTAGGTTTTACCTCTAGGTACATCTGTGCCAGATCTGCCTCTACCTGCTCGTATCCAGACAAGGATGCATTTATTAGAAAACACACAAAATCTCTACAATAAAGTTTTTTAGGAAGTTATTCTATATTAATCATTAAAGTCTATCGTAGGACTATGTGCTCTAATCAGAGTTTATCTAAATCTAGTTTCCAAGGTTTGTACTAAACTTCCTCTAATACCAACTGTAATTCCCCGAACCCAATTACCTAGAGTAAATGAATTATTACATAACATTGTCATGATCACAAAAGATCAAGTCTCGAAAGACTGATTAGTTTAGTGGCCCTGGAAGTACTAGATACATTCGTAAGGTTTACATTACATCATAAAATGAAAAAATAAAACAACATTGTTTCCATGGACAACAATGAGATCCCATAGATTATCCCTGAAGGTCTGTCATAAAATACTTCTTCTCATCCTAGGAAAAATAAAACATAGAAAGGGGTGATCTTAGATGCTCAGTAAGGAAAACAATATAGCAGAAACTTTCATAAATAAGCATAAACATTTAAGGTAATGCATAAGACTAAAACAAAAAGCTTTTAAAATTTAACTTAAGTATAGTATGGAAAAGATAAAAATAAAATAATTCCATTTACTTATTAACATGGACATTCTACTAGTCGAATAATCACTTGCAATATCAGTAGCCACTTTCATAATGATGGAATGCATAATGCCAGAATTTCATAACCACATAGTCAAGGCCTTATGCCAAGACTACAAATAATATTTTGTCAAGGCCTTATGCCAAGACACTAGTTTGTCTCATGAGACCTACCGATGCATCGAGGAGCTATAGCAGGCTCCACCCATCACTTACTAAGTCCAATGCATTCCTCATATGAAAAGGTTTAAACATAACATAAACATTCATATTAAAACTAGCATACGAAATGCCAATACTTTATCCATAAACCATGAATGGTATAAAAATAACACATCCATATTCAAACATATCACAAAACCTTTAATACAATATGGAGGTTTTGTGTCATAAAAAATAAACTTCAAATAAGATTAAAATCCATCAAAGGATGCTGACATAGATGAAATCAAAACCTTTTTTTAGAGAATTATCTCTTTCTGTTTTGAAATAATTTAAGAGTCACATAATTTATAAAGAAAAAATTTATTTTTAAAATATTCTTATAAGATAGTAAGGGAAGCTTCGATGATTTTATAATGGCGGAAAATAGCCGCACCCGCCGTATAAGTTAAAAAAAACATTCTTACCTTAAATTTGTCAAAAAGGTCAAAAAGTACTTTGTTTGAAAAATGACGGAAAGATTCCTTTATAAACATATTATAAAAGTCAAACAAGGGTATAAATTAATTTAACCCATATTCTATAAAATAGTAAAAATGTTTTGAAATACATTTTTAAGAAACATGGATGTGGATGATAAAGTGGTCCCAATAGATAATTACGTATAAACAATCTCAGATAACAAAAGAGATTATAGATTTAACCCTTACCTTGTAATTTTCCTTGGTCGATGGTAGTTTAACCTCCTATATAATGTAGAAATAATTGTTATTAAATTATACAAGAATCATATACATTAATATGATATCATATATGATCTTTTAACATTGCTTTGTTAATAGTATCTTAGTATTATCATTGTTTCAGGTGTTAAAATATTTGTTTTCCTTTATATTCTTTGTTATGTGAGTCATATTTGTTATGGATGAGATGTATCTTATTCATATACAGAATTATATAAAGTCTTTAAACATTATTTTTAATCATCTAATGAAAATTATTCTTGAATGGATACGATGGGGAATGAATCTCATCACGTTCGTGGAGACGGTAATCCGTACGTACGCACGAGCGACAATATCATTATTTTGATATTAAAATAATAAATAATTGGATGGTATATCATATATAAAGAATCATTATCATTTTATATTTATTATTTACATCAATTAAACATCATTATTACACCCATCTAAATAATAATGTATTGAATAACAATTATACCACGACGTGGAGATGGTAAGCCGTACGTACACACATATGGTAACATGTCATTCAAAGGATGGATAGAATAATTCATTTAGTTGTACCATATTTAAAATAACATCACAGTATATATAAGATATTGGATTTATTATTTTATAGTAGAAATAACAAAGAAAAAGGAAGTGTAAGAAGAAAGGAACTTGAAAGAGGTGATGGAATATTTACCTCTTCTTCGGGTTCTTCCTTTTGATTTGATCAAAAGGGATCCTTAGGTTGGATTTCTGAATAAAGTAAGGCCTCTAGGATTAAGGGAGGATAGTTTAGAGGGTCTTTGGGCAGAGTCTAGACGAGCCAAATGGCTTTTAAGGTGTGAATTAGAGATAAGGGGGAGTGCCCTTTTATAAGAGGGGTGAGGGGCACCTTAGGAAAAGTTAGAAATATTATTTTATAATAAAACCATTTTCATTTTCTAATGGCTCCAAAAGGGGTTATTTAAATGAAAATTTGGGGATAGGTCTAAAGACACTCAACCAATTGGTTTTAGATAGGTTTGGGTCACTATATTAACCTTATCATTTAGATTTAACTCTTAATTTAAACAGTTTGACATTTACCTGTCTCTTTGTATTTTTATATTATATGGTTAATAAAATTACTATATACTTACAAGAGAACTCCAAGTGGTTAATTAATGATATACCTATCATTATATAAGTCTTTTGGCCGAACCTTAGATTTTTAGGAATATAATATCAATTAAGAATATAATATTTGTTTTAAAAACTCTTTTATGTCAATTTTGACACTATTTGGTATTTTGTTTTTGCTAAATTCATAATGACATTATTACTTAGAAAAAAATCATCTAACAAATCATAATATGTCATATTAACCTATAAAATTAGTTTAATTCATAAAAGGTCTCAAATTACATTTATTTGGATATTTACAATATCAATTATTTTAATATTTCATTAATTAGGTAATTACTACATCATCATTGTGTCATAAATAAATTAAATTATTTAATATCTAAAACATATAAATAAAATACCAATATTTAGGAAATATTTTTATCTTTATAATTAATATTTATAGTATAATTTATCTTATTTATAACCCTATATTAAAAATATTTTAGTTTTTGAACTATGATTTTAACTCTTTTAACTCTTCTTTAAATAAAATAATAATAAGTGTCCTAATCTAATCCAAGTGGACCAAAGAGGTTCATATTTTATTCCTAAGGTTGTTTATGGTCGAATTATACTTATCCAATAGAATTGGGAAATGTCTTAGGGTAATAATAATATCATTTTTACATTTAATTACCCTATTTCCTTTTAACCGTGGTAAATAAAAGTAAAAGTTACTATTCACAAAAAAATATTTTCATCTTATTAAACCACATTTTTCTTACTGATTTTAACTGTGTCTCTTGGATTTGTGAAATTCCACTCACATAAGTGGTAAAATTAAGTTTTATGTGAATTTGAAAATTCTCCCAGAAGGTGGGTAAAAGACGGTGAAAAGTTCAATAAAAATTTTATATATCTAAAATTATTATAAACTGACTCCAATGAATTACATTGAAATTATATAGGTATTATTTATCTATTTTGACCTAAAATAAATTTAAATAAAATAAATAATTATTTAAATAAAAATTTGGTTTTAAACTATAACTTAGTGTTTTTCACTATTCATCAAAAATTGAAAGTTTTCATAATAATACCAAAAATTCACCCTAAGCTAATTTCGATATTCTGAATCTAAAAATGAAGTCCATTTTGAAAGATAAAATTTATAAAATTTCAAAAAGTGGGTATTTCTATTCATAATGGCTAGTTTGATTGGTTGTGGTGTGTTAGAACTCAAAGTTGCATACAACACACGCTACTGTATTATTCAAAGAGAAGCGTACTGTGGAAGCTTGGGGAGTTACATTATACCCTCCTTAAAATAATTTCATCCTCGAAATTTCTATAATATTACTACATAAAAAGACTCGGTTGGTTCTTCATCATAAGTTCTTTGGGTTCCCATGTTGCCTCTTCCATCTTATGGTTTCTCCATAGAAATTTTACCAGATGAGTCGTCTAGTTTCTCAACACTTATTCTCTTGTATCAAGAATCTTGAGAGACTCTTTCCAATAAGACAGATCGGGTTTCACTTCTAATTCCTCATAGGTGAGTACATGCATTGGGCCAGGCATGTATTTTCTCAAAAGTGATACTTTGAACACATCGTGAACTTTGGAGAGACTTGGCGGCATTTTCAAACGGTAAGCTACAACCCCAATTCATTCTAGAATTTTGAAAGGTCCAATGTACCTATGACTCAATTTCCCCTTCTTACCGAAATGTATAAGAACCTTCCATGGAGATACCTTCAAAAAACATGATCTCCTACCAGAAATTCCAAATCCTTCCTTCGGTTATCAATAGAGCTCTTCTGCCTACTTTGAGCTGCTTTGATGTTGTTTTGGATTACCTTCACCTTTTCCAGCGTTTCCTCCACAAGTTCTAGGCCTACAAGTTTTCTTTCGCCAACATCATCCCAACAGGTTGGTGTGCGACATCTCTTTCTATATAATCCTTCATATGGGGCCATCTGAATACTTGAATGAAAGCTATTATTATAGGAAAATTCTACCAGAAGTAAATATTGATCCCACATACCTTGAAATTCCAGTTTGTATGATCTCAACATGTCTTATAAGGTTTGAATAGTCCGTTCTGATTGTCCATCAGTTTGGGGGTGGTAGGCATTGCTCAAACGAAGTTCAGTATCTAGGGATTTCTGAAGACTTTTTGAGAATCTTGATGTAAAATAGGGATCACGATCCGAAACAATCAACATGGGTACTCCATGAAGTCTCAAAACTTCCTTAATATATAGCCTTTCTAGACGTTTAAGTGGTAAATCTTCTCTTATAGTAAGAAAATTTGCTGATTTGGTAAGACGATCAACAATGAACCATATTTCTTCGTTCTTTCTAGGAGTCTTTGGTAGTCCCATGACAAAGTCCATCGTGATATCATCCCATTTCCACTCAGGTATGGGAAGAGGTTGCATGACTCCTCCAGGCTATTTCCTTCCATCTTTCACTTGTTGACAAACCATACATCTTGACACAAAATCAGCAATCTCCCTCTTCATGTTGTCCCACCAAAAATGTTCCTTAAAATCTCTATACATTTTGGTGCTCCCAGGGTGTATAGAGAAATTGGAGCTATGAGAATCATCTAACAATTCCATTTTCAAATCAAGTATATTGGGAACCCAAAATCTCTTCCCAAATTTTAAAATTTCATCTTCATACACAAAGTCACTCAATCTCCCATCATTCACAGCTTTAATCTTCTTTTGAAACTCTTCATCACCGGTCTGAGAACTCTTTATTCTTTCTAGTAAAGATGGTTTGGAATCCATTTGAAAAAAGTATTGATATTTTACCTTCCATGGTGATTCCCATATCCATATTTACTAGATCCATATATATAGGATCCTTTTCAACTCTCATCTTGTTCAAAACTCTATGATCATTTCTACTCAAAGCATTTGACACCTTATTTTCCTTACCCGGGTGGTAGTTTATAGCGCAATCATAATCCTTGAGTAGTTCAAGCCATCTCCTTTGCCTCATGATGAGTTCTTTTTTTTGATAAAATATACTTCAAACTCTTGTGATCGGTATATATCTCACATTTTTCACCATAGAGATAGTGTCTCCAAATCTTCAAAGCAAATATTATAGCTTCTAACTCAAGATCATGAGTAGGATAGTTTTTCTCATGGATTTTTAGCTGTCGTTATGCATTGGCAATAACCCTATCATTCTGCAAAGGGACACAACCAAGTCCTTTCTTTGAAGCATCGCTATAAATAACAAACCCATCATTCCTCGATGGTGGAGTCAATATAGGAAAATTGACTAATATTCTATTCCATTCTTCAAAAAATTCTTTATACTCTTTTTTCCAAACAAATTTAACCCCTTTTAGTGTGAGATTTGTTAATGGGTTAGCCAACCGGGCAAAATTCTGGGTGAAACGTCGATAATAACCTCCTAAACCAATAAAACTGCGTACCTCGGTTATACTCATTAGTGCTGGCCATTATTGGATTTCCTTGGTCTTAGAAGTATCATCAGAGATTCCATCCTTGGAGACAATATGGACAAGAAAAGAAATCTCCTGAAGCCCTAATTCACACTTGATAAACTTCCCATATAATTCATGTCTTCTCAGAGTCTTCAAGATAATGCGGAAGTTATTTTCATGATCTTCATAGATTTTGTAGTATACCAAAATATCATCAATAAATACCACTAAAAATTCATAAAGATGTTCCTTGAAAACTATATTAATTATATCCATGAAGATATAGGGTGCATTATTCAATCCAAAAGGCATTACTATAAACTTATAATTCTCGTACCTGGTACGAAATGCTGTTTTCGGAATGTCTTCCTTCTTCACACAAAACTGATGATATCCAGATCAATGTTCAATATTTGAAAATTATTGAACTTCATGAAGATGGTCAAATAAATCATCAATGCGAGGTAGGGGATACTTGTTCTTTATTGTTATAGCATTGATCTCCCTGTAGTCACTACACAATCTCATAGATCTATCTTTCTTCTTAACAAAAAGGACAGGGGCTCCCCATGGAGAAACACTAGGGTGAATAAATACCTTATTACTCAATTCCTCTACTTGCTTATTTAGTTCCACTAATTCCACAGTGGCAATTCTATAAGGGGTCTTCGATATGGGCCTTGATCCAGGAATTAAATCAATGGAAAACTCAATTTCTCGTTCTGGAGGATGTTCAGGTAAATATTCTGGAAACACATCAAAATATTCTTTCACAATAGGTACATCCTCTATTTGAACATTATTTTCCTTACCCATAGTTATTTCATTCTCTTCCTCCACAATAATTGAATTTAGTTGAGCTACTAGGGGTGGATCTAGATAAAAGTCAGGTGGTGGTGATTCTGCTATAAAGATAAGGTGTTTTTATCATCGTCATGAAAAATCATAACCTCCTTCTTCTTACAATGAATTTTCACATCATGGTCCGAAATCCAATCTATATCAAGGATTATATCAAATTCAATCATGGGTATGACGATGAGATCAGCAGATAAAGAACATTTATATGCCCTGATGGGGACTGATTCACAAAAATTTATTGCAATGATACTTCCCTTAAGATTTTTGAATGACAACTCCCTTGTTAAATCAAATTGGAAATATCTAATTTTATTTGAAAACTGGGAAGATATGAAACAATGCGAGGATATAGAATCAAATAAAGCATTTTATAAACTTGAGGAAACCATTAAATTACCTGCCACTACGCCTTTTGGAGCTTCAACCTCAGCAGTAGTGATAACATAAGCTTGTCCTTGATCCCTTGACCTTTTCATAGGTAAGTTCCACTGACTATTAGGACATTCATTCACATAATTCCCCCTATCTCTACAATTGTAGCATTCAACATCTACAACCTCTTTCTTCCCCTTGGAACCACGATCTTGGTGGCCTTTTTCACCACACTTGTAACAGACTCCCATTCCCTTCAGGAAAGTACTAGGGTGTTTCTTCCCACATTTACTGCAGGATGGATATTCAACTTTTCCTTTCTTTACCTTATTTCCATTTCATGAGTGTTCATCAGATCTCTTCTTCTCTTTCTTTTCTTTAAAGTCATAAGACTTAAAGAATGATTTTTCTGTCTTGATAGCATATAAGACAATATCTTCGTACGATGAGAAGGATTATGAGACTAATGCTCGATGAAGAAATGTTTTTAACCCATCAAAGAAACAATCAATCTTACTTCTTGGGTTACACATATAATCTCTAGCATGCCTCGCTAACCTTGTAAAGTTAGCTTCATACTTTGCAACACTCTCATCCTCCTTTTGCCTCAGACTCAGAAATTGCCTTTCTATATCTGCTCGATGGTCATGAGGAAAGTATTTTTGAAAGAAAATATCTTTAAACTCCCTCCATTCCATATTTTAAACTTCATTATCTTCCTTTGTGTTTTGAATCAATGTCCACCAGTGATCAGAATCTCCAGTGAGGCGGCAAACTGCCATGAAAACTTTTCCGCTTTCGCTACTCCCCAAGGAATGGAATATTTTGTCTTTGGAATTTATCCATTGCTCATCTACTAATGGATTTGTACTACCATTAAATTTTGGTGGTTGTTTCCTCATGAAGTGGTCTAACATTGATCCTCCACGTTGTGGATCAGGGTGCTCCATACGGGTAAGGTTATTATTCATAACCTGAGTGAGTTGTCCCAATATAGTGATAAGTTGATTAGCACTAGTTGTATCACCAGATCCACTATAATTATCTTGAGTAGGAGGGAAATACCTACATGGAATGCGTGCATTGATATGGCTTCCATTCCTTCCACTAGGTTCCATTTCTAAACAATGACATAAACTAGATTAGTTTATGAATCAAAATACATAATTCCAAACTTGTAAAACACTTAACATAAACTGAATAGTTTATAGATATAATCCATAATCATAAAAATGTTTTCTTTGAGGAAGTATATAATCATAAACCCTTCATAATTGTTTATAATGAAAATGATAATTATCCTAAGCATATCCCCCGAGAGTGTCGTAACCAAGAGTTCACCAAGGCTCGTTGTCGTGCACCAGTTCTCATTCAAGTCAAGCTCAAAGCAGTGTTTTTAGGTTTTACCTCTAGGTACATCTGTGCTAGAGCCACCTCTACCTTCTTGTATCCAAATAGGGATGTATTTCTTGGAAAAATCACAAAATATCTACAATACAAAAATTCTAGGAAGTTATCCTATACTAATCCTCAAAGTCTATCTTAGGGCTATGTGCTCTAATCAAAGTTTATCTAAATCTAGTTTCCAAGGTTTGTACTAAACTTCCTATGATACCAACTGTAATGCTCCGACACCAGTTACCCAGAGTCGGTGCATTATTAAATAACATTGGCATGATCACAAAAGATCAAGTATCGAAAAACCGATTAGTTTAGTAGACTTGGAGTACTAGATACATTCGTAAGGTTTACATTACATCAAAAAATGAAAAACTACAACTAAATTGTTTCCATGGACAACACTGAGATCCCATAGACTATCCCTGGAGGTAATTCATAAAATACTTATTCGCATCCTAGGAAAAATAAAACATAGAAAGTGGTGAGATCATATGCTTAGTAAGGATAACAATATAGCGGAAACTTTCATAAATAAGCATAAATATTTAAGGCAATGAAAATGACTAAAACAAAAGACTTTTAAACTTGAACTTCAGCATAGTATAGAAAATATAAAAATAAAATAATTCCATTTACTTATTCACATGGACATTCTACTAGTAGAATAATCACTTGCGATATCAATAACCACTTTTATAATGATGGAATGCATAATGCCAGAATTTCATAACCACATAGTCAAGGCCTTGTACCAAGACTACAAATAAGATTTTGTCAAGGCCTTGTGCCAAGACACTAGTTTGTCTCATGAGACCTACCGATGCATCAAGGAGCTATAGCGGGCTCCACCCTTCACTTACTAAGTCCAATGCATTCCTCATATGAAAAGGTTTAAACATAACATAAAAATTCCTATTAAAACTAGCATAAAAAATGCCAATACATTATCCATAAACCATGAATGGTATAAAAATAAAACATCCATAGTCAAATATATTACAAAACCTTCAATAAAATTTGGAAGTTTTGTATCATAATAAATCAACTTCAAATAAGATTAAAATCCATCAAAGGATGTTGACATAAATGAAATCAAAACCTTTTTTTAGATAAATATCTCTTTCTCTTTCTCTTTTGAAATATTTTAAGAGTCACATAATTTATAAAGAAAACATTTATTTTGAAAATATTCTTATAAGATTTTAAGGGAATCTTTGACGATGTTATAATGGCAGAAACATTCTTACCTTAAATTTTTCAAAAAGGTAAAAAAGTACCTTGTTTGGAAAACGACGAAAAGATTCCTTTATAAACATCTTATAAAAGTAAAACTAGGGTATAAAAGAATTTAACTCATATTCTATAAAATAGTAAAAATGTTTTTAAATTCATTTTTAAGAAACATGGATGTGGATGATAAAGACGTCCTAGTAGATAATTACGTTTAAGCAACCTCAGAAAATAAAGAGATTGTAGAATTAACCCTTAACTTGTACTTTTCCTTGGTCTAGGGTATGTTAAACTCCTGTATAATGGTTAAATAATTGTTATTAAATTATAAAAGAATCATATACATTAATATGATATCATATATGATCTTTTAACATTGCTTTGTTAATAATATTTTAGTATTATCGTTGTTTCGGGTGTTAACAGATTCATTTTACTTTATATTGTTTGTTATGTGAGTCATATTTGTTATGGATGGGATGTATCTTATTCATATCCAGAATGATATCTTGTCTTTAAACATTATTTTTAATAATCTAATTAAAATTAATCTTGAATGGATACGGTGGGGAATGAATCTCATCACGTTCTTGGAGACGGTAATCCGTACGTACGCACGAGCGACAATATCATTCTTTTGATATTAAAATAATATATAATTGGATGTTATATAATATATACAGAATAATTATCATGTTATATTTATTATTTACATCAATTTCACATCATTATTATACCCATCCAAATAATAATGTATTGAATAACAATTACACCGCGACGTTGAGACGACAAGCCGTACGTACGCACGTATGATAACATGTCATTAAAAGGATGAATAAAATAATGAATTTGGTTGTAACATATTTAAAATAACATCACAGTATATAGAATATACTGGATTTATTATTTTAGAATGGAAACAACAAAGAAAAAGTAAGTGGAAGAAGAAAGGAACTTGAAAGAGGTGATGGAATATTTACCTCTTCTTCGGGTTCTTCCTTTTGATTTGATGAAAAGGGCCCCTTAGGTTGGCTTTCTGACTAAAGTAAGGCCTATAGGATTAATGGAGGATATTTTAGAGGGTATTTGGGCAGATTTTGTCTAAGACAAATGGCTTTTAAGGTGTGAATTAGAGAGAAGGGGGAGTGCCCTTTTATAAGAGGGGTGAGGGGCACCTTAGGAAAAGCTAGAAATAATATTTTATAATAAAATAATTTTCGGTTTCTAATGGCTCAAAAATGAATTATTTAAAGGATAAGGTGTGGATTGGTCTAAAAACACTCAACCAATAGGTTTTATAGAGGTTTGGGTCACTATATTAACCTTATCATTTAGATTTAACGCTTAGTTAAATTGTTTGACATTTACCGTGTCTCTTTGTATTTTTCTATTATATGGTTAATGAACTTACTATATACTTCCAAGAGAAACCCAAGTGGTTCATTAATGATACACCTATCTTTATATAAGTCTTTTTTCCTAACCTTATATTTTTAGGAATAGAATATTAATTAATAATATAATATTTGTTTTACAAACTCTTTTATGTCAATTTTGACACTATTTGGTATTTTGTTTTTGCTAAATTCATAAAAGCATTATTACTTCGAAAAAAAATATTATAACCGACCCTAATATTTCATATTAACCTATAAAATTAGTGTAATTCATAAAAAGTCTCAAATTACAATTATTTTAATATTTATAATATCAATTATTTTAATATTTCATTAATTAGGTAATTACTGTATCATCAATGTGTCATAAATAAATTAAATTATTTAATGTCTAAAAAATATAAATAAAATACCATTATTTAGGAAATATTTTTATCTTTATACTAAATATTTATAGTCGAATTTATCTTATTTATAACGCTATATTAAAAATGGTTTAGTTTTTAAACTTTGATTTAACTCTTTTAACTCTTCTTTAAATAAAATAATAATAAGTGTCCTAATCTAATCCAAGTGGACCAAAGAGGTTAATATTTTATTCCTAAGGTTGTTTTTGGTCTAATTATACTTATCCAAGATAATTGGGACATGTGTTAGGTTAATAATAATATCATTTTTACCGTTAATTACCCTATTTACTTTTAACCGTGGTAAATAAAAGTAAAAAGTTACTATTCACGAAAAATTATTTTCATCTTATTGAACCAAATTTTTCTTACTGATATCAACCGTGTCTCTTGGATTTTTGAAATTCCACTCACATAAGCGGTAAAATTAAGTTTTATGTGAATTTTCAAATTCTCCTAGAGGTGGGAAAAATACGGTGAAAAGTTCAATAAAATTTTTATATATCTAAAATTGTTATAAAATGACTCCAATGAATTACATTAAACTTATATAGGTATTATGTATCTATTTTGACCTAAAATAAATTTAAATAAAATAAATAATTATTTAAATAAAAATTCCGTTTTAAACTATAACTCAGTGTTTTTCACTATTCATCAAAATTGATAGTTTTCAGAAAAATCCAAAAATTCACCCTAAGCTAATTTCGATATTATGAATGAAAAAATGAAGTCCATTTTTAAAGATAAAATTTATAAAATTTCAAAAAGTGGGTATTACTATTCAAAACGGCTAGTTTGATTGGTTGTGGTGTGTTAGAACTCGAAGTTGCATACAACACACGCTACTGTATTATTCAAAGAGAAGCGTACCATGGAAGCTTGGGGTGTTACATTCTCCCCTCCTTCAAATAACTTCATCCTCAAAATTTCTAGAATATTACTACATAAAAAGACTCGGGTGGTTCTTCATCATAAGTTCCTCAGGTTCCCACATTGCCTCTTCCATATTATGGTTTCTCTATAGAACTTTTACCAGACGAGTCGTCCAGTTTCTCAGCACCTGTTCTCTTGTATCAAGAATCTTGAGAGGATCTTTGCAATAAGAAAGATTGGGTTCCAGTTCTAATTCCTCATAGGTGAGTACATGCGTTGGGTCAAGCATGTATTTTCTCAACAGTGATACGTGGAACACATCATGAACTTTGGAGAGACTTGGCGGCATTGCCAAACGGTAAGCTACATCCCCAATTCATTCTAGAATTTCGAAAGTTTTGATGTACCTATGACTCAATTTCCCCTTCTTACCGAAACTTATACCACCCTTCCATAGAGATACCTTCAAGAAAACATGATATCCTACCTGAAATTCCAAATCCTTCCTTTGGTTATCAGCATAGCTCTTCTGCCTACTTTGAGCTGCTTTGATGTGGTTTTGGATTACCTTCCCCTTTTCCATCGTTTCCTCCACAAGTTCTAGGCCTACAAGTTTTCTTTCTCCAACATCATCCCAACAGGTTGGTGTGCGATAGCTCTTTCCGTATAACACTTCATATGGTGCCATCTGAATACTTGAATGAGAGCTATTATTATAGGAAAATTCTACCTGAGGTAAATATTGATCCCACATACCTTGAAAGTAATGTGTGCATGATTTCAACATGTCTTCTAAGGTTTGAATAGTCTATTCTGATTGTACATCAGTTTGGGGGTGGTAGGCATTGCTCAAACGAAGTTCAGTATCTACTGCTTTCTGAAAACTTTTCTAGATTCTTGATGTAAAACAGGGATCACGATCCGAAACAATTGATAGGGGTAATCCATGAAGTCTCACAACTTCATTAATATATAGCCTTTCTAGACGTTCAAGTGGTAAATATTATCTTATATAAAGAAAATGTGCTGAATTGGTAAGATGATCAACAATGACCCATATTTCATCATTATTTCTTGGAGTCTTTGGTAGTTCCATAACAAAGTCCATCATGATATCATCCCATTTCCACTCAGGTATGGGAATAGGTTGAATGAATCCTCCAGGATGTTTCTTTCCAGCTTTCACTTGTTAACAAACCATACATCTTGACACAAAATCAGCCATCTCCCTCTTCATGTTGTCCCACCAAAAATTTCCCTTCAAATCTCTATAAATTTTGGTTCTCCCAGGGTGTATAGAGAAATCAGAGCTATGAGCATCATCTAACAATTCCCTTTTCAGATCAAGTATATCGAGAACACAAAGTCTCTTCCCAAATTTGAAAATTCCATCTTCATACACAAAGTCACTCAATCTCCCATCATTCACAGCTTTAATCTTCTTTTGAAACTATTCATCACTGGTATGAGAACTCTTTATCATTTCTTGTAAAAATGGTTTGGCAACCATTTGAAAAATTATTGATGTTTCAACTTCCATAGTGATTCCCATATCCATATTTACTAGATCCATACATATAGGATCCTTTTCAACTATCATATTGTTCAAAACTCCATGATAATTTCTCCTTAAAGCATATTCCACCTTATTTTCCTTCCCAGGGAGGTAGTTTATAGCATAATCATAATCCTTGAGTAGTTTAAGCCATCGAATTTGCCTCATGTTGAGTTCTTTTTGTGAGAAAATATACTTCAAACTCTTGTGATCAATATATATCTCACATTTTTCACCATAGAGACAGTGTCTCCAAATCTTCAAAGAAAATATTAGAGCTGCTAACTCAAGATCATGAGTAGGATAGTTTGGTCATGAATGTTTAGCTGTCGTGATGCATAGGCAATAAACCTATCATTCTGCATAGGGACACAACCAAGTCCTTTCTTTGAAGCATCACTATAAATAACAAACCCATTATTCTCCTATGGTAGAGTCAATATAGGATCATTGAATAATATTCTCTTCAGTTTTCAAAACATTCCTCACACTCTTTTTTCCAAATTTTTTTACCCCTTTTCATGTGAGCTTTGTTAATGGGTTATCCAACTGGGAAAAATTCTGGACAAAACGTCAATAATAACCTCCTAAACCAATAAAACCACGTACCTTGGTTATACTCATTGGTCCGGGCCATTATTGGATTGCCTTGGTCTTAGAAGGATCAACAAAGATTTTATCCTTAGAGACAATATGGCCAAGAAAAGAAATCTCATAAAGCCATAATTCACACTTGCTAAACTTCCCATATAATTCATGTGTTCTTAGAGTCTTCAAGATAATGTGCAAGTGATTTTCATGATCTTCGTAGATTTTGGAGTATACAAAAATATCATAAATAAATAACACTATAAAGTCATCAAGATATTCCTTGAAAACTCTATTCATTAGATCCATGAAGACAGATGGTGCATTAGTCAATCCAAAAGGCATTACTGTAAACTCGTAATGCCCTTACCTGGTTCGAAATGCTCTTTTCGGAATGTCTTATTTCTTCACACACAACTGATGATATCCAGATCGAAGGTCAATCTTTGAAAAGTATTGATCTCCATGAAATTGGTCAAATAAATCATCAATGCGAGGTCGGGGAAACTTGTTCTTTATTGTTATAGCATTGATCTCTCTGTAGTCAATGCACAACCTCATAGATCCATCTTTCTTATTAACAAAAAGGACAAGGGCTCCCCATGGAGAAATACTAGGGAGAATAAATCCCTTATTACTAAATTCATCTAGTTGTTTCTTTAGTTCCACTAATTACACAGTGGCCATTCTATAAGGGGTCTTCGATATGGGCCTTGATCTAGGAATTAAATCAATGGAAAACCCAATTTATCATTCTGGAGGATGTCCACGAAAATATTCTGGAAACACATCAACATATTCTTTCAAAATAGGTACATCATCTATTTGAACATTATTTTCCTCACCCATAGTTATTTCATTCTCTTCCTCCCCAATAATTGAATTTAGTTGAGCTATAGGGGTGGATCTAGATAAGAATCACGTGGTGATGATTCTGATCTAAAGATAAGGTGTTCTTTATCATCATCATAAAAAATCATAACCTCCTTCTTCTTACAATAAATTTTCACATAATGATCCAAAATCCAATCCATACCGAGGATTATATCAAATTCAATCATGGTAATGACGATGAGATCAGCAGATAAAGAACATTTATATTCCCTAATGGGGACTGATTCACAAAACTTTGTTGCAATGATACTTCCCTTAGAAGTTTTGACTGAAAAATCCCTTGTTAAATCAAATTGAAAATATCTAACTTTCTTAGAAAACTAGGAAGATATGAAACAATTTGAGGATCTAGAATCAAATAAAGCATTTTCTAAACTTGAGGAAACCATTAAATTACCTGCCACTACGTCTTTCAGAGCTTCAACCTTAGTAGTAGTGATAACATAAGCTTGGCCTTGATCCCTTGGCCTTTTTTGAGGTAAGTCCCCCTGATGCTTAGGACATTCATTCTCATAATTCCCCCTTCTCTACAATTGTAGAATTCAACATCGACAACCTCTTTCTTCCCCTTGCAATCACGAGCTTGGTGGCCTTTTTCACTACACTTGTAACAGACTCCCATTCCTTTTAGGAAAGTACCAGGGTGTTTCTTCCCACATTTACTGCAGGATTGATATTCAATTTTTCCCTTATTCCCCTTATTTATATTTCCTAAGTGTTAAAAAGATATCTTCTTCTCTTGCTTTGATTTAAAGTCATAAGGCATAGAGAATTATTTTTCTGCCTTGATAGCACATGAGACAATATTTTCGTACAATGAGAAGGATTGTGAGACTAATACTCGATGGAGAAATGGTTTTAACCCATCAAAGAAATGATCAATATTACTTCTTGGGTTACATATATAATATGCAGCATTCCTCAATAACCTTGTAAAGTTAACTTCATACTTTGCGACACTCTCATCCTCCTTTTTCCTCAAACTCAGAAATTTCCTTTCCATATCTGCTCAATGGTCATGAGGAAAGTATTTTTCTAAGAAAATATCTTTAAACTACCACCATTCCATATTTGATACTTCATCATCTTCCTTTGTGTTTTGAATCAATGACCACCATTGATCAGTATCTCTAGTGAGGTGGTATACTACCATGACAACTTTTTCGCTTTCGTTACTCCCCAAGGCTTGGAATATTTTCTCTAAGGAATTTATCCATTGATCATCTAATAATGGATTTGTACTCCCATTAAATGTTGGTGGTTGTTGCCTCATGAAGGGGTCTAACATTAATCCTCCATGTTGTGGATCAGGGTGCTCCATACGGGTAAGGTTATTATTCATAACTTGAGTGAGTTGTCCCAGTATATTGATAAGTTGATCAACACCAGTTGTATCACCAGCTCTACTATAATTACCTTGATTAGGAGGGAAATCCCTACATGGAGTGCGTGCATTGATACAATTTCCATTCCTTCCACTAGATGCCATTTCTAAACAATGGCATAAACTAGATTAGTTTATGAATCGAAATACATAATTCCAAACTTGTAAAACACTTAATATAAACTGAACAGTTTATGAATATAATCCATAATCATAAAAATGTTTTCTTTGAGGAAGTATATACTCATAAAACCTTCATAATGGTTTGTAATGAAAATGATAATTATCCTAAGCATATCCCCGGGGAGTATCGTAACCAAGAGTGCACCAAGACCCATTTTCGTGCACCAGTTCCCATTCGAGTCTAGCTCAAAGTGGAGTTTTTATGTTTTACCTCTAGGTACATCTGTGCCAGAGCCGCCTCTAACTAGTCATACCTAGACATGGATGTATTTCTTGGAAAACTAAAAAAATATCTATAATACCAAAATTCTAGGAAGTTCTTATATACTAATCCTTAAAGTCTATCTTAGGGATATGTTCTCTAATCAGAGTTTATCTAAATCTAGTTTCCAAGTTTTGTACTAAACTTCCTCTGATACCAAATATAACACCCCGACCTCAGTTACCCAGAGTTGGTGCATTATTACATAACGTTGTCATGATCACAAAAGATCAAATCTCGAAAGACCGATTAGTTTAGTAGCCTTGGAAGTACTAGATACATTCGTAAGGTTTACATTACATCATAAAATGAAAAACAACAACAAAATTTTTTCTGTGGAAAACACTGAGATCTCATAGACTATCCCTACAGATCAGTCATAAAATACTTCTTTGTATCCTGGGAAAAATAAAACATAGAAAGGGGTGAGCTCAAATGCTCAGTAAGGACAACAATATAGAGGAAAATTTCATAAATAAGCATAAACATTTAATTCAATGAATAATACTAAAACAAAAGCCTTTTAAACTTGAACTTAAGCATAGTATGGAAAATATAAAAATAAAATAATTCCATTTAATTATTCACATGGATATTCTACTAGTCGAATAATCACATGAAATATCAATAGCCACTTTCATAATGATGGAATGCATAATGCCAGACTTTCACAACCACATAGTCATGGAATTGTGCCTAGAATACAAATAATATTTTGTCAAGGCCTCGTTCCAAGACACTAGTTTGTCTCATGATACCTAATGATGCATAGAGGAGATATAGCGGGCTCCACCTGTCACTTACTAAGTCCAATGTATTCCTCATATGAAAAGGTTTAAAAATAACATAAACATTCGTATTAAAAATAGCATATGAAATGTCAATACTTTATCCATAAAACATGAATGGTATAAAAAAACATCCATAGTCAAACATATCACAAAACCTTCAATACAATATGGAAGTTTTGTATCATAATAAATCAACTTCAAATAAGATTAAAATCCATCAAAGGATGTTGACATAGATGAAATCAAAACCTTTTTTTTAGAAAATATCTCAATATATTTTGAAATCATTTAAGAGTCACATAATTTAAAAAGAAAACATTTATTTTGAAAATATTCTTATAAGATTTTAATGGAAGCTTCGATGATGTTATAATGGCAGAAAATAGCTGCACCCGCTATATAAGTTAAAAAAACATTCTTACCTTAAATTTGTCGAAAAGGTCAAAAAGTAACTTGTTTAGAAAACGAAGGAAAGATTCCTTTATAAACATCTTACTAAAGTCAAACAAGGGTATAAATGACTTTAACCCATAGTCTATAAAATATTAATTTTTTTTGAAATACATTTTCATGAATCATGGATGTGGATGATAAAGAGTTCCCAGTAGATAATTACGTATAAACAACCTCAGAAAATAAAGAGATTGTAGAATTAACCCTTACATTATACTTTTCCTTGGTATAGGATAGGTTAACCTCCTGTATAATGGTGAAATAATAGTTATTAAATTATAAAAGAATCATATACATTAATAAGATATCATATCTGATCTTTTAACATTGCTTTGTTAATAATATCTTAGTATTATTGTTGTTTCAGGTGTTAACGAATTCTTTTTCCTTTATATTATTTGTTATGTGAGTAATATTTATTATGGATGGGATGTATCTTATTCATATCCATAATGAAATCAAGTCTTTAAACATTATTTTTGTCACGACCTGTCCTCGGGGCCCGTGCCGTGACTACCCCAAGCCCGCCTTCCATAGGCCAGGGGCTGGCGACTAGCACCAAGGCGTAAATCCCGGTAAAAAGGGAAGGCATTGCCTTTGTAAAGTAAACCAGCACCTCAGAGTAAGCAAATAGTAGAAGTAAACACTAAATAAAAACAAAGTACAACTGTAAGTGCGGAAAGTAAGTGGGCCAGTATACAAACTCAAACTGAAAGTAAAGTACAACTCGAAAGGGAAAACAACAACTAAAAAGTAATATCCGCTACGCCGAGCTGTCCACTAGAAATCCCACCTGAAGGGTGGGTACAGATAGCTCCACTGCTCCTCGGGTCCCGCCGTCCACTTCGAGTACGTCTCGCCCAGTGGTCCTCCTCCAGGTACCGTCCTGCTCTGCAAGCCTCAACCACGATCAACGCTGTCCGTCGTCTGCAACCAACACAACGTAGTGCGGGCATAGCCCGTGCAGGGGTGAGTATAAGCTACTCAGTAGGGACCCCGAGACCCCCAAAGGTCTCCCAAAATCCATAAAGGATAAACCACAAGGAAAGATACAATCACGAAGTAACAACCGACACTGCTTAGGTATATGCCCATACATATACCTAAGTCAACAATTCCAATACGCTCCAACCTCCGAGCCCAAGTACAACTCAGTCCACACAGGAAAGTATACGTATTCCACACAGGAAAGCAAAACGTAATCCACACAGGATAGCACAACACAATCCACACAAGAAAGAAAATAGGATTCAACTCACACATGTATACATCAGCGAAAAGGTGAAAAAGATGATCAGACATAGATACTGAATCATCTAAGCTGGGACCCACATAGGATACAAGACCAGCACAGCTAGGACCCACATAGGATACAAGACCAGCTGTCTTCATTGATTCATCTATACTGGGACCCACATAGGATACAAGACCAGTATTGAATCATCTAAGCTGGGACCCACATAGGATACAAGACCAGCACAGCTAGGACCCACATAGGATACAAGACCAGCCGTCTTCATTGATTCATCTATACTGGGACCCACATAAGATACAAGACTAGTATTGAATCATCTAAGCTGGGACCCACATAGGATACAAGACCAGCACAGCTAGGACCCACATAGGATACAAGACTAGCTGTCTTCATTGATTCATCTATACTGGGACCCACATAGGATACAAGACCAGTATTGAATCATCTAAGCTAGGACCCACATAGGATATAAGACCAGCACAGCTAGGACCCACATAGGATACAAGACCAGCTCTCTTCATCGTCGCAGTCCACTGAGGATCTCTGCACAATCGACGTCGTCGAAGTCGCAGCCAGCACTAGGGTTCCCGCACACAACAAGCTCGTTCGGGAGGGTCCGCTCCACGAGCCGAGAGTCTAATACATCAACTGTCACATAGTCTGAAGTTGATGTATCCAAAAATTCCGTATCGTCAACAGGAACTCAACGCAACAGACGGTGCGTCAATCGGACGCCCGGTCTGAGAGTTATTGGCTTTTTCGTTCCAGGGGCCCGGTTGGTTTTTAAGGCAAAACCAACCCGACCGTACTCCACCAGCATCCAAACCTCGGGCGGAGTATGCCAAAAGATCCGTCTTACTAAGAGGAACTCAACCAAGTCGACGACAGGTCAATCAGACGTCCGGAGTTCAAGATATGAGCGTTTTCGCTCCGAGGGCCCGGTTGGTTTCGTGTACGAACCAACCCGGCCGTAACCAAAGTATTTTCGAAAACTTGAGTGCAGTATACCGAAACGAACTTCTCAATCCAAGGATCGCGTTTCCGCTGACGGCGCGTCATTCGGAGGTCCGTAGCTCAAGTTACGGCCAAAAGACAAAAAACGATCCGAAATCGGGGGGTCTGGGCCCGGGCCGACCCCCCCTAGGTCGGACCGAACCAGGTCGACCTGAAATGGGTCGACCCGACCTGAGTCCGACCCGGCGGGGCCCGTCCCGGCCCGGCCCAGCTCGGCTCGGTCCGGCTCGGTCCGGTTCGGTCCGGCCCGACCGGCCGGCCGTGACTCGGACAGCGTGGCCGAGCCGAAACGCGGAGCAAGGTGCGCGACTCCCCCGCCCGCCGCTAATTGAGGCCGGCGGCAGATCCGCCGGCCACCCACCATCCGGTGGCGTGCCGCCACCGCCGGTCGCCGGCGCCGCCACGCCGGCGTGGCGCGCTGCCGCCGCCGGTCGCCGCCGCCGCCGCCGCCTTCCGCGGACCACCGGACGCGCTCCGGTGGTCCGTTTCTCCTTCCATCTTTGCCTATGGTTCCCCCGGGACCTGACCTTCACTGCGAAGGAATTCAAACTCCATAGCGACCTGCTTCGTCATCGCTCGTCAATCCGCACGTCAAAATGAATAGCGTCATCTTTGTAGTTTTCCAGCGTGACCCAATGGCGCTGCGCCCCTTCACCGCGGCCCGACTCCGACCGCAGTTCTTTTGCGGTTTTTCGGCACGACGCGACGGCGCCACAGAAATTATTCAAAAATTAATTGATTGCGTGGCGTGACGACATCGCGCATTCTTTCCACACGATTCTGCGCGGTGTGACGGCACCGCGTCACTTCCATTCCATCCACAACAACAAGGAATAAATAATAAGGGAGGGGGCGGCCGTGTTTGTGCGGTCCGGCCTCCTCCCGTTAATCGATATCAAGCGTTCCGAAAATATGCGGGTAAAATACGGAAGAGAAATCACGTAAAGAAACACATAAACCCCCTACAACCTCATAAATAAAAAGAATGATAACAATAATCCCAATCCGCAAATTAATCTTCACAGATCAATATAATATTTAGTTGATCCGCGTTCTTAGATTTAGAAGGGAGTAAACGAGGGTTCACCAACAATCACAATTTAAATTCCCTACCTCGGTTCAGGAATGGTGTACGTCAACGATCCTCGGAAGATGAGCTTTTCGGAAATCAGGCGTCGCGGAAAACGAACGTCGTTTTCGTTAACGTCGAGGTGCATTCGTAGAGGAAATGTCATTGGAAGAAGACGTCGTGTTCTTCAGCGGAGATGTTCCTCATTGAAGAACGGTGTTCTTCGCGTTCTTCGTCGAGGTTGAAGAAGAAGAAGACTTTACGCTTCCCAAACCTCTCAAGGTGGAAAAACTCTAACAATAATAAAATAAGACCAAGTCTTAATTTTATTCACACAACTTAACCATTTGAATTTCAAGAGTTTGAAATTAAGTAACTCACCTTATTAATTATAACAAGTTGTCAAAAATTAATGAAAGTGAGTTAATGGGGAGTTAGGAAGGTGAGGGGTTAAGAGGAGTTAAGGGATTTGAAAAGGTGGGGGGTTTGTGTGGGCCCCACCCTTTCAATTATCCACACATGGGAAGTTGGGTGGATGTGGGCTCTACCACCAACTTCCCATGGGAGAAAATAACCACCTTGAAAAGAAATAAAATTGATTCAACAATTTTATTTACTTTTTAATTAAACCCCATTAATTTAACTTCTTCATCCGCACAAACGCAACTATGGTAAAGGTTCCCTTAAGCGATTACCAGTGTTGTGAGTTCATCGGTGCCATCGGATTTCAATTCCGAGCACTGGTTCAAAAGATAGGAATTTCTGCTCGTTAGTTCACTGAACGTACCTGAGCCAAACTTCGGAAATTGATTTCGGGCACTCCGGGCCTCAGAATCAGGCGCTGTCAAAAACTCCGTTCTTGTAAAATTCCAAAGAAAATTAAGAAAAAATTTCCCTTGAAATTTCCGGGTCTTTACATTACTCCCACCACAGGGCTTTACGTCCCCGTAAAGCTTCAACACAAACTAGGGATACAATGGTGGTAGAGCTAGGTGGTAATCCACCTCGCCAATCCTGCTGAGGACCTGGAAGGTCCGATGAAGCATGACGACAACTTTCCACCTTGGACAAATCTCTATAATCCACGTCGAGGTGAGACCCGCATGAAGACGTGGTCGCCATCCTCAAACTCAAGTGGCCTCCGCCTCCTATCAGCGAAAGACTTCTGTCGGCTCTGAGCTGTCTTCATCCGCTCCTGGATGACCTGGACCTTCTCTATCGTGGCCTGGACCACCTCTGGTCCCACAAGAGCTGCTATTATTTCTTCTTTGCCGATTAAGAGAAATCTGGTCTCATCCCTTGGATGAACCACGTTCTTTGCCTAATACAGTCAATCCTGACATGGATGATACTAATCCATACCAAGGATGACGTCTTAAGGCCTTGACGCTACTACCAAGAGATCCAACCGTTACTCTCGCCTCCAAGGTTTGAGTCACACTGTCGGCATCAGTGTGTGGTAACTGGGTCTCCTCCAGTAGATGTCTCACAAGTGAGGGTCAAGTCAACAGTCAAAACTGGAACCTCTTAGTAACAACACAAAATAGGACAGGAATGAAAACATCACAAAGGTATGCATATTTTATTATTGCAGCTCATATTACAAAGACGCTACACAATAGCAACAAGGAACTGGAAGTACAAAAGACGTATCCACTAGTTCTGCTCCTGTCCATTTGCTCCCAGAGCTCCATGATCGAAGGCCTCAGCTGCCTGAAGCTAAGCTCTCCCATGTCCACCAACTCCCTGCGGTCGGGGCGGACCTCCTGGTGGTGGTGGTGGCAACACCTCGAAGTGTCGCCCACTATCTGCTACTCGGCCAGCTCCTCTGCCTCATTCGCCTGCACCCTGCGGACCTCCATGGCCGAACCTCTGTCTGGGAGGTCCCTCTACCACCTGCTGTTCATCTGTAAGACGTGTCGGGAAATCTCGAGCCATGTGACCTTGCCCGCCGCATGCGTAGCAATGCCTTCCCCTCGTGTAGCTGGCTCTCCTTCATGTGCCCCGCACAACCGAATCTTCATCCAGTGAATGCCCATATGATGGTCTGGCCCGTTTGGACCTCTGCGTCACCTGTCTACTGCCAACTGCAGAAGACCCTGCTACGGGCCGTCCTGTGGAGGGCCCTGTCACTGGAGCCTGCTCGGTGAGAAAACTCTCCACTAGAAGGGCTCTCTCCAACACCTCTGCCTGCGTCGGAATGTTGAGGGAGATCATCGAAGCCCTGATATCATGCCTCAGTCCCTGCTCGAAGGTCCAGGCCCGGAAGAACGGGTCTCGTACCATATCTGTGGAGTAGCACGAGAGATCAGTAAAACTCACCGCGTACTGGGCTACTGTCATGCTGCCCTGCCGCAGCTGTAGTAGCTCCTGGATGCGCACCGCTCGGAGGGTGGCTGAGACGAACTCGGAGCGGAAGATGCTCTCAAAGTCCATCCAGAGAAGAGATGTCTCGTCGTGCACTGGGAGCATCAAGCTCCACCATCTGCCTGCTACCGCGTGTAGGAGGCTCGCTGCGAGGATCACCATGAGGTCTGCTGGTGTCCTCACTAACCTAAAAACTCGTACGACTGCCCCCAGCCAGTCCTCGGCTGCCTGGGGGTTCGTCTCCCCACGGAACCTGGGTGGTCGCTAGCACTGGAACTCGTGCAGTGCGCTAAGGCGACGTGCATCGTCAGCGGCTGGGGCTGGTAGCATCGGTGGCTCGGTGGGTAAAGGTACCGCTGGTGCCTCTGCTGACAAGGAGCCCTGCACCGAGGCCTCATCGCTCGGTGGGCTGTCGTCACGCTCGACTCTCGGAACTCTAGCTGACTGCCATCGTGGGGCCATCCTGAAAAGGAAACAGGTGCACCACAGTCAAACAGTATACCTGGTGAGCTGACACAAGTAATCACAAAGAAAGCTTGAAACACACACGTAATCAATGTTTTCGTGCATTAAGTCGGAAATCCGAAGTCAGGGTCCTGGTGTACGGATACGTCGGCCGCTGCACCAACACTAGACTCCCTGGACTGATAACCACACCCAATACGCTAAACACTATTGCTTCACATAGAAGAAAGATCAGAGTCTGCAGTAGTACCGAACTCATCTAATACCAATTTGTCACGACCCGTCCTCGGGGCCCGTGCCGTGACTACCCCTAGCCCGCCTTCCATAGGCCAGGGGCTGGCGACTAGCACCAAGGCGTAAATCCCGATAAAAAGGGAAGGCATTGCCTTTGTAAAGTAAACCAGCACCTCAGAGTAAGCAAGCAGTAGAAGTAAACACTAAGGAAAAACAGAGTACAACTGTAAGTGCGGAAAGTAAGTGGGCCAGTATACAAACCCAAACTGAAATTAAAGTACAACTCGAAAGGGAAAACAACAACTAAAAAGTAATAGCCACTACGCCGAGCTGTCCACTAGAAATCCCACCTGAAGGGTGGGTACAGATAGCTCCACTGCTCCTCGGGTCCCTCCGTCCGCTCCGAGTACGTCTCGCCCAGTGGTCCTCCTCCAGGTACCGTCCTGCTCTGCAAGCCTCAACCACGATCAACGCTGTCCGTCGTCTAAAACCAACACAATGTAGTGCGGGCATAGCCCGTGCAGGGGTGAGTGTAAGCTACTCAGTAGGGACCCCGAGACCCTCGAAGGTCTCCCAAAATCCATAAAGGATAAGCCACAAGGAAAGATACAATCACGAAGTAACAACCGACACTGCTTAGGTATATGCCCATACATATACCTAAGTCAACAATTCCAATATGCTCCAACCTCCGAGCCCAAGTACAACTCCGTCCACACAAGAAAGTATACATATTCCACATAGGAAAGCAAAACGTAATCCACACAGGATAGCACAACACAATCCACACAAAAAAGCAAACAGGATTCAGCTCACACAGGTATACATCATCGAAAAGGTGAAAAAGATGATCATACATAGATACTGAATCATCTAAGCTGGGACCCACATAGGATACAAGACCAGCCGTCTTCATTGATTCATCTATAATGGGACCCACATAGGATACAAGACCAGTATTGAATCATCAAAGCTGGGACCCACATAGGATACAAGACCAGCACAGCTAGGACCCACATAGGATACAAGACCAACTGTCTTCATTGATTCATCTATACTGGGACCCACATAGGATACAATACCAGTATTGAATCATCTAAGCTGGGACCCACATAGGATACAAGACCAGCACAACTAGGACCCACATAGGATACAAGACCAGCCGTCTTCATTGATTCATCTATACTGGGACCCACATAGGATACAAGACCAGTATTGAATCATCTAAGCTGGGACCCACATAGGATACAAGACCAGCACAGCTAGGACCCACATAGGATACAAGACTAGCTGTCTTCATTGATTCATCTATACTGGGACCCACATAGGATACAAGACCAGTATTGAATCATCTAAGCTGGGACCGACATAGGATACAAGACCGGCACAACTAGGACCCACATAGGATACAAGACCAGCTCTCTTCATCGTCGCAGTCCACTGAGGATCTCTGCACAATCGACGTCGTCGAAGTCGCAGCCATCACTAGGGTTCCCGCACACAGCAAGCTCGTTCGGGAGGGTCCGCTCCACGAGCCAAGAGGCTGATACATCAACTGTCACATAGTCCGAAGTTGATGTATCCAAAAATTCTGTATCGTCAACAGGAACTCAACGCAACAGACGGCGCGTCAATCGGACGCCCGGTCTGAGAGTTATTGGCTTTTTCGTTCCAGGGGCCCGGTTGGTTTTTAAGGCAAAACCAACCGGACTGTACTCCACCTATGTCCAAACCTCGGGCAGAGTATGCCAAAAGATCCGTCTCACTAATAGGAACTCAACCAAGTCGACGACACGTCAATCGGACGTCCGGAGTTCAAGATATGAGCGTTTTCGCTCCGAGGGCCCGGTTGGTTTCGTGTACGAACCAACCCGGCTGAACCCAAAGTATTCCGAAATCTTGAGTGCAGTATACTGAAACGACCGTCTTGATCCAAGGATCGCGTTGCCACTGACGGAGCGTCATTTGGAGGTCTGTAGCTCAAGTTACGGGCAAAAGACTGAAAACGGTGCGAAATCGGGGGGTCTGGGCCCGGCCCGACCCCCCTGGGTCGGCCCGACCGGCCGGCCGTGACTCGGCCAGCGTGGCCGAGCCGAAACGCGGAGCGGGGTGCGCGACTCCCCCGGCCACCACTAATTGAGGCCAGCGGCGGATCCGCCGGCCGCCAACCCTCCGGCGGCATGTCGCCGCCGCCGCGCCGGCGTGGCGCGCCACCGCCGCCTTCCGCGGACCACCAGACGCTCTCCGGTGGTCCGTTTCTCCTACCGTCTTCGCCTATGGTTCCCCCGGGACCCGACCTTCACTGCGAAGGAATTCAAACACCATAACGGCCTGCTTCATCATCGCCCGTCAATCCACACGTCAAAACGAATAGCGTCGTCTTTGTAGTTTTCCAGCATGACCCGATGGCGCCGCGCCCCTTCGCTGCGGCCCGACTCCGACCGCGGTTCTTTTGCGGTTTTTTGGCGCGACGCGACGGCGCTGTGGAATTGATTCAAAAATTAATTGATTGTGTGGCGTGACGACGTCGCACATTCTTGCCACACGATTCTGCGCGGTGCGACGACACCGCGTCACTTCCATTCCATCTGCAACAACAAGGAATAAATAATAAGGGAGGGGGCGGTCGTGTTTGTGCGGTCCGACCTCCTCCCGTTAATCGATATCAAGCGGTCTGAAAATACGTGGGTAAAATACGGAAGGGAAATCACGTAAAGAAACACATAAACCCCCTACAACCTCATAAATAAAAATAATCATAACAATAATCCCAATCCGCAAATTAATCTTCGCGGATCAATATAATATTTAGTTGATCCGCGTTCTTAGATTTAGAAGGGAGTAAACGAGGGTTCACCAAAAATCACAATTTAAATTCCCTACCTCGGTTCAGGAATGGTGCACTTCAATGATCCTCGGAAGACGAGCGTCGCGGAAATCGGGCGTCACGGAAAACGAACGTCGTTTCTGTTTACGTCGAGGTGAATTCAAAGAGGAAATGTCGTTGGAAGAAGACGTTGCGTTCTTCGGCGGAGATGTTCCTCGTTGAAGAACGGCGTTCTTCACATTCTTCATCGAGGTTGAAGAAGAAGAAGACTTTACGCTTCCCAAACCTTTCAAGGTGGCAAAACTCTAACAATAATAAAATAATACCAAGTCTTAATTTTATTCACACAACTTAACCATTTGAATTTCAAGAGTTTGAAATTAAGTAACTCACCTTATTAATTATAACAAGTTGTCAAAAATTAATGAAAGTGAGTTAATGGGGAGTTAGGAAGGTGAGGGGTTAAGAGGATTTAAGGGATTTGAAAAGGTGGGGGGTTCGTGTGGGCCCCACCCTTTCAATTATCCACACATGGGAAGTTGGGTGGATGTGGGCTCCACCACCAACTTCCCATGGGAGAAAATAACCACCTTGAAAAGAAATAAAATTGATTCTACAATTTTATTTACTTTTTAATTAAACCCCATTAATTTAACTTCTTCATCCGCACAAACGCAACTACGGTAAAGGTTCCCTTAAGCGATTACCGGCATTGCGAGTTCATCGGTGCCATCGGATTTCAATTCCGAGCACTGGTTCAAAAGATAGGAATTCCCACTCGTTAGTCCACTGAACGTACCCGAGCCAAACTTTGGAAATTGATTCCGGGCACTTCGGGCCTCGGAATCAGGCGCCGTCAGAAACTGCGTTCTTGTAAAATTCCAAAGAAAATTAAGAAAAAATTTCCATTGAAATTTCCGGGTCTTTACAATTTTTAATCATCTAACGAAAATTAGTCTTGAATGGATACGATGGGGAATGAATCTCATCGCGTTCGTGGAGATGATAATCCGTACGTATGCGCAAGTGACAATATCAGTCTATTGATATTAAAATGATATGTAATTGGAAGGTATATCATATATACAGAATCATTATCATGTTATATTTATTATTTACATCAATTACACATCATTATTATACCCATACAAATAATAATGTATTGAATTACAATTACACCACGACGTGGAGATGGTTAGCCGTACGTACACACGTATGGAAACATGTCATTCAAAGGATGGATAGAATAATGAATTTGGTTGTACCATATTTATAATAAAATCATAGTATATAGAAGATACTGGATTTATTATTTTGTAATAGAAACAAAAAAGAAAAAGGAAGTGGAAGAAGAAATGAACTTGAAAGAGGTGATGGAATATTTACCTCTTCTTTGGGTTCTTCCTTTTGATTTGATCAAAAGGGCTCCTTAGGTTGGATTTCTGACTAAAAGGAAGGCCTCTAAGATGATGGTATGGTTTTTTAGAGGGTATTTGGGCTGATATTGGCCGATCCAAATGGATTTGAAGGTGTGAATTAGAGAGAAGTGGGAGTGCCCTTTTATAATAGGGGTGAGAGGCACCTTAGGAAAATCTAGAAATATTATTTTATAATAAAATAATTTTCAGTTTTTAATGGATCAAAAATGGATTATTTAAAGGCTAAGGTGGGGATAGGTCGAAAAACACTCAACCAATAGTTTTTAGATAGGTTTGGGTCACTATATTAACCTTATCATTTAGATTTAGCTCTTAGTTAAATAGTCTGACATTTACCATGTCTCTTCGTATTTTTATATTATATGGTTAAAAAACTTACTATATACTTCCAATAGAACCCAAAGTGGTTTATTAATGATACATATATCATTATATAAGTCTTTTTTCCAAGCCTTAGATTTTTATGAATATAATATCAATTAATAATATAATATTTGTTTTAAAAACTCTTTTATGTCAATTTTGACACTATTTGGTGTTTTGTTTTTTCTAAATTCATAAAAACATTATTACTTCGAAAAAGAATAATATAACCAACCCTAATATGTAATATTAACCTATAAAATTTGGTAAATTCATAAAAATTTTGAAATTACATTTATTTGGATATTTATAATATATCAATTATTTTAATATTTCATTAAATAGGTAATTACTGCATCATCATTGTGTCATAAATAAATTAAATTATTTAATCTCTAAAAAATATAAATAAAATACCACTATGTAGGAAATATTTTTATCTTTATAATTAATATTTATAGTCGAATTTATGTTTTGTATAACCCTATATTAAAAATGTTTTAACTTTTAAACTTTGATTTTAACTCTTTTAACTCTTCTTTAAATAAAATAATAATAAGTGTCCTAATCTAATCCACGTGGACCAAAGAGGTTAATATTTTATTCCTAAGGTTTTTTTTGGTCGAATTATACTTATACAATAGAATTAGGACATGTGTTAGGGTAATAATAATATCATTTGTACCCTTAATGACCCGATTTACTTTTAACCGTGGTAAATAAAAGTAAAAAGTTACTATTCACCAAAAAAAATTCATCTTATTGAACCAAATTTTTCTTACTTATATCAACCATGTCTCTCATATTTTTGAAATTCCACTCACAGAAGAGGTAAAATTAAGTTTTATGTGAATTTTCAAATTCTCCCCAGAGGTGGGTAAAAAACGGTGAAAAGTTCAATAAAATTTTTATATATATAAAATTATTATAAACTGACTCCAATGAATTAAATTGAAATTATATAGGTATTATGTATCTATTTTGACCTAAAATAAATTTAAATAAAATAAATAATTATTTAAATAAAAATTCGGTTTTAAATTATAACTTAGTCTTTTTCACTATTCATCAAAAAATTGAAAGTTTTCAGAAAAATACCAAAAATTCAACCTAAGATAATTTTGATATTCAAAATCCAAAAATGAAGTCAATTTTGAAAGATAAAATTTATAAGATTTCAAAAAGTGTGTATTACTATTCATTACGGCTAGTTTGATTGGTTGTGGTGTGTTAGAACTCGAAGTTGCGTACAACACACGCTACTGTATTATTCAAAGAGAAGCGTACCGTGGAAGCTTGGGGAGTTACAATCTCCCCTCCTTAAAATAAATTTATCCTCAAAATTTCTAGAATATTACTGCATAAAAAGACTCGAGTGGTTCTTCATCATAATTTCCTCGGGTTCCAATGTTGCCTCTTCCATCTTATGGTTTCTCCATAGAAATTTTACCAGACGAGTCGTCCAGTTTCTCAGCACTTGTTCTCTTATATCAAGAATATTGAGAGGCTCTTCACAATAAGACAAATCGGGTTCCAGTTCTAATTCCTCATAAGTGATTATATGCATTGGGTCAGGCATGTATTTTCTCAACAGTGATACATAGAACACATCCTGAACTTTGGAGAGACTTGGCGGCATTTCCAAATGGTAAGCTACAACCTCAATTAATTCTAGAATTTTGAATGGTACGATGTACCTGGGACTCAATTTCCCTTTCTTCCCAAAAACTATAACACCCTTCCATGGAGATACCTTCAAGAAAACATGATCTCCTACCTGAAATTCCAAATCCTTCCTTCGGTTATCAGCATAGCTCTTCTGCCTACTTTGAGCAGCTTTGATGTGGTTCTAGATTACCTTCACCTTTTCTATCATTTCCTCCACAAGTTATGGGCCTATGAGTTTTCTTTCACTAACATCGTCCCAACAGGTTGGTGTGCGACATCTCTTTCTGTATAACACTTCATATGGTGCCATCTAAATACTTGAATGGAAGCAATTATTATAGTAAAATTCTACCAGAGGTAAATATTGATCCCACATACCTTGAAAGTCAAGTGAGCATGATCTCACCACATATTATAAGGTTTGAATAGTCCATTCTGATTTTCCATCAGTTTGGGGGTGGTAGGCAGTGCTCAAAAAAAGTTCAGTATCTAGGGATTTCTAAAGACTTTTCCAGAATCTTGATGTAAAACGGGGATCATGATCAGAAACAATCGATAGGGGTACTCTATGAAGTCTCACAACTTCATTAATATATAGCCTTGCTAGACTTTCAAGTGCTAAATCTTCTCTTATAGAAAGAAAATGTGCTGACTTAGTAAGACGATAAACAATGACCCATATTGCATCATTCTTTCTAGGAGTCTTTGGTAGTCCCATGACAAAGTCCATCATGATATCATCCCATTTCCACTCAGGTATAGGAAGAGGTTTCATGACTCCTATAGGCTGTTTCCTTCCAGCTTTCACTTGTTGAAAAACCGTACATCTTGACACAAAATCAGAAATCTCCCTCTTCATGTTGTCCCACAAAAAATGTTCCTTCAAATATCTATAAATTTTGGTTCTCCCAGGGTGTATAGAGAAATTGGAGCTATGAGCATCATCTAACAATTCCCTTTTCAGATTAGGTATATCGGGAACACAAAAGTCTCTTCCCAAATTTCAAAATTCCTTCGTCATACACAAAGTCACTCAATCTCCCATCATTCACAGCTTTAATCTTCTTTTGAAACTCTTCATCACTAGTCTCAGAACTCTTTATCCTTTCTAGTAAATATGGTTTGGAAACCATTTGAAAAATTATTGATGTTTCACCTTCCATGGTGATTCTCATATCCATCTTTACTAGATCCATATATATAGGATCATTTTCAACTCTCATCTTGTTCAAAACTCCATGATCCTTTCTACTCAAAGGATCTGCCACCTTATTTTCCTTCCTTGGGTGGTAGTTTATAGTGAAATCATAATCCTTGAGTAGTTCAAGCCATCGCATTTTCCTCATATTGAGTTCTTTTTGTGAGAAAATATACTTCAAACTCTTGTGATCAGTATATATCTCACATTTTTCACCATAGAGATAGTGTCTCCAAATCTTCAAAGCAAAGATTATAGTTTCTAACTCAAGATCATGAGTAGGATAGTTTTCCTCATGAATTTTTAGCTATCGTGATGCATAGGCAATAACCCTATCATTCTGCATAAAGACACAACCAAGTACTTTCTTTGAAGCATCACTATAAATAACAAACCCATCATTCCATGATGGTAGAGTCAATATAGGAGTATTGACTAATCTTCTATTCAGTTCTTCAAATCATTCTTCACACTCTTTTTTCCAAAAAAAATTAACCCCTTTTCGTGTGAGCTTTGTTAATGGGTTAGCCAATCGGGAAAAATTCTGGACGAAACATCGATAATAACCTCCTAAACCAATAAAACCGCGTACCTAGGTTATACTCATTGGTGCTGGCCATTATTGGATTGCCTTGGTCTTAGAAGGATCAATAGAGATTCCATCCTTGGAGACAATATGGACAAGAAATGAAATCTCCTGAAGCCAGAATTCACAATTTCTAAACTTCCCATATAATTCATGTCTTCTCAGAGACTTCAAGATAATGCTCAAGTGATTTTCATGATATTCTTAGATTTTGGAGTATACCAAAATATCATCAATAAATACCACTAAAAATTCATCAAGATATTCCTTGAAAACTCTATTCATTAGATCTATGAATACATAGGGTGAATTAGTCAATCCAAAAGGCATTATTGTAAACTCGTAATGCCCGTACCTGGTTCAAAATGCTGTTTTCAGAATGTCTTCCTTCTTCACACACAACTGATGATATCTAGATTGAAGGTAAATATTTGAAAATTATTGAGATCCATGAAGTTGTTCAAATAAATCATCAATGTGAGGTAGGGGATACTTGTTCTTTATTGTTATAACATTGATCTCCCTGTAGTCAATGCACAACCTCATAGATCCATCTTTCTTCTTAACAATAATGATAGGGGATCCCCATGAAGAAACACTAGGGTGAATAAATTCATTATTACTCAATTACTTTAGTTGTTTCTCTAGTTACACTGATTACACAGTGGCCATTCTATAAGGGGTCCTCAATATGGGCCTTTATCCAAGAATTAAATCAATAAAAACTCAATTTATTGTTCTGGAGGATGTTGAGGTAAATCTTCCGGAAACACATCAACATATTCTTTCACAATAGGTAAATACTCTATTTGAACATTCTTTTCCTCACCCACACTTATTTCATTCTTTTCCTCCCCAATAATTGAATTTAGTTGAGCTACTGGTGGTGGATCTAGATAAGAATCAGGTGTTGATGATTCTGCTCTAAAGATAAGGTGTTCTTTATCATCGTCATTGAAAATCGTAACCTCCTTCTTCTTACAAGTAATTTTCGAATCATGGTCCGAAATCCAATCCATAATGAGGATTATATCAAATTAAATCATGGGTATGATGATGATATCAGCAGATAAAGAACATTTATATGCCCTAATAGGGACAGATTCAAAAAACTTTGTTACAATGATACTTCCCTTAGGAGTTCTGATTGATAACTCCCTTATTAAATCAAATTGGAAATATATTATTTTCTTAGTAAATTGGGAATATATGAAACAATGTGAGGATCTAGAGTCAAATAAAGCATTTTCTAAACTTGAGGAAACCATTAAATTACCTGCCACTACGTCTTTTGGAGCTTCAACCTCAGTAGTAGTGATAGCATAAGATTGGCCTTGATCCCTTGGCCTTTTCTGAGGTAAGTTCCCCTGATGCTTAGGAAATTAATTCTCATAATTCCCCCTTTCTCTACAATTGTATAATTCGACATCGACAGCCTCTTTCTCCCCCTTGCAATCACAAGCTTGGTGGCCTTTTTTACCACACTTGTAACAGACTCCCATTCCCTTCAGGAAAGTACCAGGGCGTTTCTTCCCACATTTAATATAGGATTGATATTCAAATTTTCCCTTATTCCCCTTATTTTGATTTCCTGAGTGTTCATAAGATCTCTTCTTCTCTTGCTTTTCTTTAAAGTTGTAAGACTTAGAGAATTATTTTTCTGTCTTGATATCACATGAGATAATATCTTCGTACGACGAGAAGGATTATGAGACTAATTCTCGATGGAGAAATGGTTTTAACCCATCAAATAAATGATCAATATTAATTCTTGGGTTACATATATAATCTTAAGTATGCCTCGCAAACCTAGTAAAGTTAGCTTCATACATTGTGACACTCTCATCCTCCTTTTGCCTCAGACTCAGAAATTGACTTTCCATATCTGCTCGATGGTCACGAGGAAAGTATTTTTCTAAGAAAAGCTCTTTAAACTCCCTCCATTCCATATTTGATACTTCATCATCTTCATTTGTGTTTTGAATCAATGACCACTATTTATCATCATCTCCAGTGAGGTGGTAAACTGCCATGACAACTTTTTCGCTTTCGCTACTCCCCAAGGCGTGGAATATTTTCTCTAAGTAATTTATCCATTTCTCAGCTACTAATGGATTTTTAATCCCATTAAATTTTGGTGGTTGTTTCCTCATGAAGTGATCTAACATTTATCCTCCATGTTGTGGATTAGGGTGCTCCATACGGGTAAGGTTATTATTCATAACCTAAGTGAGTTGTCCCAGTATAGTGATAAGTTGATCATCACTAGTTGTATCACGAGCTCCACTATAATTATCTTGAGTAGGAGGGAAATCCCTACATAGAGTGCGTGCATTGATACAGTTTCCATTCCTTCCACTAGCGCCATTTCTAAACAATGGCATAAACTAGATTTGTTTATGAATCGAAATACATAATTCCAAAGTTGTAAAACACTTAACATAAACTGAACAGTTTATGGCTATAATCCATAATCATAAAAATGTTTTCTTTGAGGAAGTATATACTCATAAACCCTTCATAATGGTTTGTAATGAAAATGATAATTATCCTAAGTATATCCCCCCAGGAGTGTCGTAACCAAGACTGCAGCAATGACCGTTGTCGTGCACCAGTTCCCATTTGAGTCTAGCTCAAAGCGGTGTTTTTAAGGTTTAACCTCTAGGTACATCTGTGCCAGAGCTGCCTCTACCTGCTCATATCTAGGCAGGGATTTATTGCTTGGAAAACTCACAAAATCTCTACAATGCCAAAATTCTAGGAAGTTCTTCTATACTAATCCTCAAAGTCCATCTTAGGGCTATGTGCTCTAATTAGAGTTTATCTTAATCTAGTTTCCAAGGTTTGTACTAAAATTCATCTGATACCAACTATAACACCCCAACCATAGTTACCCAAAGTTTGTGCATTATTTCATAACATTAGCATGATCAAAAAAGATCAAGTCTCGAAAGACCAATTAGTTTAGTAGCCTTGGAAGAACTAGATACATTCGTAAGGTTTACATTACACCATAAAATGAAAAAATACAACAACATTTTTTCCATGGACAACACTGAGATCCCATACACTATCTCTGCAGGTCAGTCATAAAATACTTGTTCGTATCCTGGTAAAAAAAAACATATAAAGGGGTGAGATCAGATGCTCAGTAAGGATAACCATATAGTTGAAACTTTCATAAATAAGCATAAAAATTTAAGGCAATGCATAAGACTAAAACAAAAGCCTTTTAAACTTGAAGTTCAGTATAGTATGGCAAAGATAAAAATAAAATAATGACATTTACTTATTCGAATGGATATTCTACTAGTCAAATAGTCACATGCAATATTAATATCCACTTTCATAATAATGGAATGCATAATGCCAAACTTTCATAACCACATTGTCAAGGTCTTGTGCCAAGACTACAAATAAGATTTTGTCAAGGACTTGTTCCAAGACACTATTTTGTCTCGTGAGACCTACTGATGCATCGAGGAGCTATAGGGGGATCCACCCATCACTTACTAAGTCCAATGCATTCTTCATACGAAAATGTTAAAACATAACATAAACATTCATATTAAAACTAGCATACAAAATGTAAATACCTTATCAATAAACCATTAATGGTATAAAAATAACACATCCATAGTCAAACATATCAAAAAACCTTCAATACAATATGGAAGTTTTTTATCATAACAAATCAACTTCAAATAATATTAAAATTCATCAAAGGATGTTGACATAGATGAAATCAAAACCTTTTTTTAGAGAAATATATCTTTCTATTTTGAAATCATTTAAGAGTCACATAATTTATAAAGAAAAAATTTATTTTTAAAATATTATTATAAGATTTTATGAGAAGCTTCGATGATGTTATAATGGAAGAAAATAGCCACACCTGCCCTATAAGTTAAAAAACATTCTTACCTTAATTTTTTCAAAAAGGTCAAAAAGTACCTTGTTTGGAAAATGATGGAAAGATTCCTTTATAAACATCTTATAAAAGTAAAATAAGGGAATAAATGACTTTAATACATAGTCTATAAAATAGTAAAAATGTTTTGAAATACATTTTTAAGAAACATGGATGTGGATGATAAAGAGGTCCCAGTAGATAATTACCTATAAATAACCTCGAATAATAAAGATATTGTAGAATTAACCCTTACCTTATAATTTTACTTGGTTTAGGGTAGGTTAAACTCCTATATAATGGTGAAATAACTGTTATTAAATTATACAAGAATAATATACATTAATATGATATCATATATGATCTTTTAACATTGCTTTGTTAATAATATCTTAGTATTGTCGTTGTTTCAGGTGTTAACGGGTTCGTTTTCATTTATATTATTTGTTATGTGAGTAATATTTTTCATGGATGGGATGTATCTTATTCATATAAAAAATGATATCAAGTCATTAAATATTATTTTTAATCATCTAATGAAAATTATTCTTGAATGGATACGATGGGGAATGAATCTCACTGCGTTTGTGGAGATGATAATCTGTACGTATGCATGAGTGACAATATCATTATTTTGATATTAAAATAATATATAATTGGATGGTATATCATATATACAGAATAATTATAATGTTATATTTATTATTTAAATCAATTACATATCATTATTATACCCATCCAAATAATAATGTATTGAATAACAATTACACCACGACGTGGAGACGGTAAGCCGTACGTACGCACGTATGGTAACATGTCATTAAAAGGATTAATAGAATAATGAATTTGGTTGTACCATATTTATAATAAAATAACAGTATATAGAAGATACTGGATTTATTATTTTATAATGGAAACAACAAAGAAAAAGGAAGTGGAAGAAGAAAGGAACTTGAAAGAGGTGATGGAATATTTACCTTTTTTTCAGGTTCTTTATTTTGATTTGATCAAAAGGTCTCCATAGGTTGGCTTTATGACTAAAGTAAGACCTATATGATGAAGTTAGGATATTTTAGAGGGTATTTGGGTAGAGTTTGGTCGATCCAAATGGATTTGAAGGTGTGAATTAGAGAGAAGGGGGAGTACCCTTTTATAAGTTTGGTGAGGGGCACCTTTGGAAAAGCTAGAAATGTTATTTTATAATAAAATCATTTTCGGTTTCTAATGGCTCAAAAATGGATTATTTAAATTCTAATGTGGGGATAGGTCGAAAAAAACTCAAAAAATAGGTTTTATATAGGTTTGGGTCACTATATTAACCTTATCATTTAGATTTAACTCTTAGTTAAATAGTTTGACTTTTACCATGTCTCTTTGTATTTTTATATTATATGGTTAATAAACTTACTATATACTTACAAGAGAACCAGAAATGGTTCATTAATGATAAAAATATCATTATATAAGTCTTTTTTCTGAACCTTAGATTTTTAGGAATATAATATCAATTAATAATATAATATTTGTTTTAAAAACTCTTTTATGTCAATTTTGACACTATTTGGTATTTTGTTTTTTCTAAATTCATAACAGAATTATTACTTCAAAAAAATAATCTAACCAACCCTAATATGTCATATTAACCTATAAAATTAGTGTAATTGATAAAAAGTCTCAAATTACATTTATTTGGATATTTATAATATCAATTACTTTAATACTTCATTAATTAGTAAATTACTGCAATGTCATTGTGTCATAAATAAATTAAATTATTTAATGTCTAAAAAATATAAATAAAATAAAATTATGTAGGAAATTTTTTTATCTTTCTAATTAATATTTATAGTCTAATTTTTCTTATGTATAAACCTATATTAAAATTGTTTTAGTTTTTAAGCTTTGATTTTAACTCTTTTAACTCTTCTTTAAATAAAATAATAATAAGTGTCCTAATCTAATCCAAGTGGACCAAATAGGTTCATATTTTATTACTAAGGTTGTTTTTGGTCTAATTATACTAATCCAATAGAATTGGGACATGTTTTAGGGTAATAATAATATCATTTTTACCCTTAATTACCCTATTTACTTTTAACCGTGGTAAATAAAAGTAAAAAGTTACTATTCACCAAAAATTATTTTCTTCTTATTAAACCACATTTTTCTTACTAATATCAACTGTGTCTCTAGGATTTTTGAAATTACACTCACAGAAGTGGTAAAATTAAGTTTAATTTGAATTTGTAAATTCTCTCACGAGGTGGGTAAAAGATGGTGAAACGTTCAATAAATTTTTTATATATCTAAAATTATTATAAACTGACTCCAATGAATTAAATTGAACTTATATAGGTATTATGTATCTATTTTGACCTAAAATAAATTTAAATAAAATAAATAATTATTCAAATAAAAATTCGGTTTTAAATTATAACTTAGTGTTTTTCTCTATTCATCAAAATTGAAAGTTTTTAGAAAAATACCAGAAATTCACCCTAAGATAATTTCGATATTCCGAATCAAAAAATTAAGTCCATTTTGAAAGATAAAATTTATAAATTTTAAAAAGTGGGTATTACTATTCATACCGGCTAGTTTGATTGGTTGTGGTGTGTTAGAACTCGAAGTTGCATACAACACACACTACTATATTATTCAAAGAGGAGCGTACCGTGGAAGCTTGGGGTGTTACATTTAATACCAAGAAAAAAAATACCACATCCTTGGTAACCTACAATTCCTACTAGAATAGGTATTCTCAGCACACTAACCTGATATTCATTATAGGCTCTGACACATCCCTAATCTCCAGTATACCATATCCTAAAACCACAAGAAAAAAAATGCTCTGAGATAACTTCATAACGTCATTCCCCAGTTCAATATATAAAGAGAAACCAAACTGGTTCACCACATACCCTCATGTGTGCCTACACAACAGAGGCTACCAACTAGAAGTGGGTGTCTAGGGTAGTGTAGTGGGGAGACTACAACCCATGATCAGATTGTGCAATAACATATAAAACAACCAAGAATCGTATACCAATGATAAAAATCAGAGTGAAACAGAATAAATAAATATAAAAATATAAAAAAAACTAGAAATTAAATATGATAAATATAAACATGAATTAAAAACTAATGAAATTTATTAAGGTCCCAAAAATCTATTTCATCCATACAACTGACCACCCACTTGGATGGTTACATTAACATACTAAAATAAAACAAACCCATCAAAATGGATCCACTATATATCCAATCCAAATCACATCTAGTCTCCTAATATCATCTGAGATAACATGACCTGATCATTAAAAACTCAACCTAGGTCTCAGCCCAAACCTATTCTAGAAATAAACACGTGAGAGCTGCTTAGGTACCCATGTGTAGTGGTGGCCCGAGCAGGGTGTGAGTATAACTCAGTAGGACATGACCAATAGTGTCTATAGTAATATCTACTCTGAGAATTGTGTATGAATATATAAAAAGGAAATAAATAAACATGGAATAAAATAAAATACATTTTCCAACAACCATTCATTAATTAACCCATTGGTCATCAGGTTTTAATATGACACCCGACCAACCAAACTTGCTTCGGAAAAAGTTGGTCATTTGAGTTATATATTATAGGGTGATACATACTCAAAATAAAGAAAAGGTACCCTTATTTATTATCTCATTATTTTTACTTGGAAGCACCAATCCAAGGTACCCATACCATTTTTAAGTACTACCAGTGTCCAGGCCATTAGTCTGACATCTAATCTATGTATCCAATATAAGTGCCTGGAGCCTTAATCTAGCACGTAAACCATGAATGCAGAGCATCATGTCTATTAATATAAAATAGGGATGTAGAGTGTAATATCACATACCCTAAAACAAGGATATAGAGTGCCATATACTATACCATAAACCTGTTATGTAGAGTGCCATGTCCAATACTCTAAAATAGGGATGCAAAGCACCATGTTCTATACCCTAAACTAGGGATGTAAAGATCCATGTCCCATACCCTAAACCATAAAAAATACCACTAGTATTTGGATCCTTAGTAAAATATCTAAAACATCCCATCATTTTAAAATTTCCAAGGTCTAACACATTTACCTTTCAAAACATTTACAAAACATGAATGAAACATCCCAAACTTCAATACCTACCAAGGTCACAATGGGCCTTTAACACCACAACATGGCTCAAGATTCAAATCCCTTTAAAATATCAAAACACCATTCTAAAAACTATTTGGAAAATTAAGGATATCAAACATCTATTTTAAAACATTTTGAATCCACCCTTAAAACATGGGTCTTCCTCTTTAACATCTAAAATAAGGCCCAGGCCTTTATTTTAAGGGTTAGAGCACCCCATGGGTGGCTATAGGTATGATATCATAATCTATAATAGATCCAACATGATACTTGGAAGGTATCAGGCATCAATATAAAGTTCATAACTATTTTCTTAACCAAGGTAGAAAACACACCATGAAATGGTGTTATTATACATACTACATATACATGAAAATAAACCACTAAGACTATAGGAAAAGATCTTAGAACACTAACCTCATTTTCAAAGCTTTAACAAACATACCCATGGCCCAAAAAATTTACCAAGGACCATCCAAGATTTTTAAAAACTCCTTGACATCCAAGGAGATTTCCTTAAACACTTGACATATAATCTAATGGCAAGAAACCAATAATTAATTAATTATAAAAATTATAATAAAATTAATTAATTTAATTTAATTTCATAATAAATTAAGAAAACTTACAAAAATATCTTACAAAATTGGAACCAAGGCCAAGCACATACAAAAGGCTCATGGAGTACCCCAACCACATTCCGAGACAAAGCCCTGAGAGGCAA
>CAUJRU010002966.1:0-60668 GCA_963277665.1 Viscum album
ACACATCATGTACCACCTTCCATTATCATTGATCAATGTTAGATTCTCATTCCATCATATTAAAATACATAGAACACATAACCTATAATAATTCCCTCATAACATATCCCCGAATATCTGCCAATATTTTATCACTCATACCCTCACAGGTTAACCTTCCCAATCCAAAATCAATCATATAATCAAGAAACACTAAAACCATTGGTATTTCCAAATCACCCATGAAGAGAGTCACTGAGATCCTAAAACCTATCCTTGATTTTACTCATTGGCACATGTTATCATCTATCACCCCACAATGATCCTACATCCTAAAGACCCTTCCGATCCTAATCCTCCAAAGGCCTCACCACTCCTATTCCAAGTCATGTATCAATAATCTAATCTCACTACAAAAGTAATATCTGAAGATGAATTCCATCTATGACTGATTGAGATGTAATATTGATCTTTTAATCAATTCTCACAACCCTCTCTCATGTCCCATCTCATATCTTTCATATTATTTTTCTAATTCATGTCAACTACATTAAACCCACTATATCACATAATACTAAAACATAAAGGACCTTTAACACTCTTCACATTCCCCAAGGATACCACCAACCCTCAAGGGGCTACTCCAAACAATAAATGAGGCATACATTAGTCTCATCCATCATTAATATTCCTAGTACCACCAAACATACCATACATTCCTTAAGAAATCTGAATCGATCTATTTACAACAAATCCAAGTAAAAAAGACCTATCATAGGCTTCATATAAATTCAAATGGTATTATTTCCCCCATGGAAACATATTCCTGAGGAATTTTCAATTTCATTAAAAGCATTGGAGCACTTTCTCTAATCCATGGAGGCAATAAGAAACCTAAACCCCCCCACTTAGAGCACTCTCATTCTCAAATCAATTTATCAAAACCCAAACCCCCATGAAAGCATAAATAATCAAGAATAAAAAATATATGGGTCATCTAATATGGTAACCACCTACAATGATATGGATTTATGATCCTCAATCCATTATAAATCCATCCTCACCCAAGATAGTTGCATGACATGAAAAGATACAGTCATACCACAAGCCCCAATCTCATCCAAAACACCAAAAAAAAATATTTTTAACATTGAATAATTAATTTATCAATTTAACCAAAGTGTAATAATTCCCAAAAACACACCAATACATCTTGAGACCTATAATTTACATTAATTTTGTGATAAATGCAAATCGTGCATTCTTATCGTAGCTATAAGAAAAATCCCTATCACCTATCACCTGATAATTCACCAATTCCATAAAATTTATAGAAATCACAAGGAAATACACTAAGTGTTGTAACATAATTAAAATAGTGATATAGAAATTTTCATCATCATCATTAGATACCCTCAGTCCATCACATGTAAAATCATAAAAATCATAACTTGATTCAACCATCCTCTTGTGGAAACATTATTAAAACTCTCATTGAAATATACTAAATTTATATGAGAGATAACGACGAAGTGTAATAGGGATAAAGGGGGGATACTTCCTAACCCCAAAATTCTTAAATAAGCTCAAAACCACCATAAAAAATTTGAATCCATTGTAAAAAGAATAAGGTAATGACATATAAAATATATTTCTATCGAGTTCACAAATGGGTAAAACTAATTAGATGGTGACTAAAAAATTAACGGACTTACCCTCAATAACAAACACACATATAACCAATTAGATACCCTATTATAATTCACCAAGTATTCAGTATGACATTGAATACACTTTAAATTTCTATTTCCCACTTGATGGAAATCCTAGGGCTTTATCCCCAATTCAAAAACCATCGAGTGTGAGTGGATCCCTTCTAGGCTCCTAATGGAAACTACCAAAATTCACCCCCTAGATATTTTTTCCACCAAAATACTTATCCACCTATAATACCTTCTAAAATTAGTAAAATACAACCCTGTAACAAGACCATAAATTTATATTTCCTTTGAATCCACCATCCAAAAATGATATAAATTTTTACACACAACTTACTTCCGACACATATCAAACATCATGAACTGTTATGTTACATCCATTAATTACAGTGATAAAACAATTCATATTTATTTAATCTCTTATAATCCATTTTTACCATAATTTATTCTGTTATTAACATAATAATGTCCATGTTGATTATTTCTATGTTGTTCGATTAATATCTCCAAAACCATATCAATATAGTAGTAATGGTCATAATCCACTATCCATGGTTATGTATGATCCATAAGTGTCATGGAAAATGTTTCATATAATTCCATAATTTATGGAGATTAAGGAATCATTATATTTTTCAATTCAATAAATATTCCTCGAAAATCTTGTATTTAATGTATAAAAAGTACTACAATTGTTTACATGTTATCTAAATATTTTCAGGAAAATTTTCTCATTAAATAATAATATACATGATTTTATTTTTTTATATCATATCCAATCATTAAATATATTTTTATTAAAAAATGAAATGTATAAGTGAAAATTAAAATATAATCATTCACTTATATAGAATAAATCTACTACTGGTGAAGTGATATTTGTTAGAGAGAATTGTAAATGAAGAGTTAAATTGGATTATTCTAGATTTTTTTAAAAACACTAAATTATATTTAACTCTCTATATTAAATTTACTTCTATTTATTATCCAATATTCTAAATAGAGTAATAAAATAATCAAAATTAAAAACATGGGTTTTGAAAATCGTATTTTTATATTGTAATGGATTACAAAAAAAGGTTTAAGTATAGTAAATTGGTGATATATTATTAATAATGGGTAATAATGATGTAAATTACATGGTAAAGAAAACATATATGTTAATTTATGGGAGTATAGAACGTTTTTATGATACAAGAACCTAAAATAATATGTAAAATGTACTTGGGAACCCCTTCCTTGATCGTTGATTTTCCACATTTTAATTGAGCGTAAATCCTTTAGATGAGGGTCTTTTAGGGGATCAGGGAAATGGTAAGAGGATTATAGAGATGCATGTTGATATATATTTGGATAGGTATCATGTTTTGTGTGTGAGGATAATGTGGTGGTGGAGTAGTGTTTATATATCCAAGGTGAGGGGTGTTTTAGAATAAAGTAGTGATTATTTTAATATTTAGGACAACGAATATGAATACTATTGATTATTAAAAATTTATTAATTTAGTGTTAGAAATTGTGTTTATTTAATTAAAATTCATTTATTACTAAATGCAGTCTTAGAAATAATTTGTTAAATGTAGTGAAAATATAACAATTTTTAGGAGAATAAAATATAACTGTAGATATTAACTTCTAAATATAGGTTTATGAATTTCTCATATTATATTTAAATATTTTATTTTACTAGTTATATATATTTTAGGTTGATAAAAATGTTTTATAAATTTGAAATTAATATTTTTATCATAATGATGTCATTAGAGATATGGTATTCATAAATACTGTATTATTTATTATTCAAAAAAGATAATATTTTAAAAAAATACCCACGAATCACTCTAAGATAATTTTAATGTGATGATTCCAAAAATAAATTCATTTTTATCAAAATAAAATTATAAATATTAGATATTTAATATTTAAATTAAATAATATAATACATAGAAAAAAACTTATTTCTAATAACAACAATTTTTCTAAAAGTGATCACATTGTAATTTTTTTATATTAGTGATAATTAATTAATATATCTATTTTAATTAAGATGCATTTCGCAATTAAATATTTAAATTTTAATATAAAATTACTAATTTAATAAATAAGTTGAAACATTAATTATTAAAATTTATACATACTTATATTTTAAGTAACCTAATTTGGGGAATCATTTTGTAGAATTATAAAATTTATATTTTCTTTTTGATTCATTTTAAATACTAATTTTTCATTGTTTTACTCCTTTAATCGATATATTTACCATTTCAATGAGAAATTATCATTACCAATAATCATATAATATTATAATTATAATATTATATCTTAACATCCTAAAAATATTTATAATTTCATTCATTATCAGTTCACACAATATTATTAGGTTTATTTATATTTCATTTTAAAATTATAATCTTGATTATAATAGTTTGTTATGGTAATATTTTATTTCTTGTTCGTGATAATTTTATGCTACCTTGATTTTTCATTATATCACCTCATAGTTTTATTATTTAATTATGTTTATTGCACAATTTTACAATTTTAAATTATATAGAGTATATAAATAGGTCATATATAATGTTTTATATTGTTGTAATAAAATTATTTTTCAGGTGTTTGATTGATACAATACATTATACCCCATATATATTAGGGAAATTAATTTTTCATATTGGAAAATTCAAAGTTGTTACATTCTTCGCCCGTTCAGAAATTTCATCCTCAAAATTTCAACTCAAATCGTAAGAAATAAACTAATGAGGGCACTTTTTAAATTTCAACCTCATTTTCCATGTTTCCAATTGTTACATATGATTTCTCCATGGTACTTTGAAAAAATGAGTGGTCGTATTTCATAGAACATTATCTATATTGTCCATGATTTCCAACAACATCTCTTTTATGAAAGATCATACCCTTTTATACCACCTCTAGATTAACTAAATTTGAATGATACAGGATGTATTTCCTTAATAGATATACATGTAACACATCTTTCACTTGATACATGTTTAAGGGATACAAAAGTTGATAGTCCGCGATCCAACAATGAAAAGGAATCATTAATGGGCCTATATACCTAGGACGTAACATTTCCTTCCTCCCAAACCACATATATCTCTCCTACAAAAATATTTTATGGCCTGATTTATATCCAAATTAAAACTCATGAGCCTATTGATTATTTTTTTCAAATATATTATATAGAATATAATTCGTATTTATTTAAATATGAATGGATTGTACCTTCTTAGTCATCACTACTACCAATTCTAGTCCTTGTAGCTTCTTTTATACATATTCATACCAGTTAGTTGGATTTTTATATTTATACCCATATAAGGATTTATATGGTTTCATCTAAATCCATGAGTATATGTTATTGTTGAATAAGAACTCAGATAGATAATGATTTAGATCCCAGTCTCATTTATCCTCTCTATGTAAATCTCATAACCTAACATACATTGTTTGAAACGTCCTTTTAAATTTACCACCTATATGATGATGATATTTCAATCTAAAGTTCAAATTACTGTTCAAATCCTTCAGAAGTATCCTCTAAAACTGATAGGTGATCCTCAAATATTGATTAGATGTAATCAAGATTGGTGTTCCATTCTGCCTCACCACATCTCTAATATAAATCATAGAATATTGAGTGATTTATAATTCATAAAAAATTAATGAATTGGGTAGTTTTTATAATATGTTACATCATAACCAATAAGTAATTCCATCCTTTAAATGTCTTTAAAGACCCCTAAATATGTTCATTGAGATATTTTATTATTTCAATGTCGTTATGGGTAATGGTTGGATCTTCCTTTTGGGATTTTTTATTCTAAAATTAATTTTTGATATACTATGCATTAGGATGTGTATTTAGAAATATTTTTATTCATATTATCCCACACTAATTACACTTGAAGATATTTATACATATTTATACTTCATAGGTGGATAGAGAATATTGAGATTTGGGAATCATCTAATAGTACCTTTTGTGTCTTATGTTCATATGGTATTAATAATTTGGACCCATATATCCTGACCCGTCCCCTGGGGCTCGTGCCGCGACTCACCCCATGCCTGCCTTCCATTGGCTAGGGGCTAGAGACAATAATTGAGAAGACATATCCCAAAAAGGGAAGGAATTATACTTTAATCCTTTACAACTTCACACAACACAAATTGAAAGTACAATGTGGCTCGAATACATGCCCAAAATAACAAATGAATGTCAAAAGGGGATAGAATTCAAGCCTGAAACAAAAAATGAAAGAACAAATGCATTGGTCCATCTGATCTAGACCCAACCTAAAGGGTTTTTGAAGGGTAGCTACATGTAGCTGTAGTAGTACACTCGCCCATCCTGTCTCACTGAGCACCATCTAGTCTTGGACCACCAATGTCTCAGTTGAAGAATCCTTCCACCCCGTATCACGGAGCACCACCAAGTCCTGGACCACCAAGGTCTCTATTGATGCATCAGTCACCGGCACAGGACATGACATGTGAAGGTGAAGCCCATGCAGGGGTGAGTAACACAATACTAAGTAGGGACCCCAAACCACGAAAAGACCCCCAATGAGAGTAATCAGAAGGTAATGTCAGTACACCACTGAGGATAGTACACCATGTACACTAAGTACACCAATGAGGAGAGTATTACATGTAAACTATGTACACCACTGAGGTGAGTACAACAAGTACACCAAGTACACCTAGTTCACTAAGTACACAATAGAGGAGAGTATGAATAGTATACTAAGTACACCACTTAGGTGATTACACCAAGTACACTAAGTACTCCATGTACCCTATGTACACCACTGAGGAGTGTATTCCAAGTACCCTAAGAGTTTTCTCATGCAGGTATAATCTAGATTAATAAAGAAAGACCATAATTTGAATCATTGAACACCTTGGGCTGCTGGGGTACTTATCCCTGATGATTATTATGGGTATGTTGGGTCACACAGAGCTGATACCCACCGTGGGCCTACCAGATCCCATAGAGATGCTTCCCATAAGCCTTGGACTGATTTGGTAATCATCCTTGATGAGTACTGTGCATATGAAGGGTCACACAGAGCCACTCTCCAACATGGGCATGCCGGGTCACACAAAGTCTCTTCTCACTTTGGCCATCGTACTAAAGCATTCATTCCTGATGTGTATCGTGGGTCTGCAGGGGTAACACAGAGTCGATCCCCACCATTTCCAATGTCGGTTCACATAGATCCACTTCCCACTAGTTCATCATGGCTGATCCACATAGGGTCGCTTGTCAGCTATTTTTGGGTCTCAGTCAGCCGAAGGATCTCCACACATAGTGCGCTTGATTTCGAGAGAAACCGCTCTTCAAGCCATTCATGACATTTCAACATCTATAAAAACATACTTAGAGTTTTCCAAAATAACTACCTCATCTCAAGGGTTCGAACGCCGAAACAGATCGTTAATCAGACACCTAGTTTGTATGTTATTGGCATTTTAGTAAATAAGAGTCGATTTCATATAGGCTTGGTCTGACCTTGTCGGGATGTCCCGACCAACACAGCCCAAGGGCCTCACATGCCCCTACATGGTTCAACTAACCTGGCCTGAATCATTTCAATTATGGGATGGGCCGATCCGGTCTGGCCACTAGGCCCGTCCCATTGGGCCTGTCTAGACCCATCCTGGTTCGGTCGAGGGTCCAACCCGCCGGGTCACCAGGTGACACGATCTTATCTGGCTCAGACAGTAACAATCAGTCCAGTCTATTCCTCACCTAGGCAACCCTATGACCAAATATTTTTTCTCCATCCAGGCCTGCGATAGCGGGCCAGCATCAACTAACCAAAGCCACGACATAGCCCAGTTTGTGTGCCCTAGTCTGGCCTGCCTTTCAGATCTGTCTCCTCTTCCCGACATGCGTGTGGGGGCCAGTTCTCCTCCAGCCATATTTTTGGGTTTTCATCTTAGAGCATGTCATAGACGGCTTATCCCTCCACAAATTGGGTCCCACACATGTCCCTTTCATCAACGTGGTTGGGTGACCGCATCCGTTGCTGGAAGATGCCAGTCGTAGCTGACAGCTCCAACTACCTTGCCGAATCCGGAGCTGGTTGTAGCTGCCGCCACCTTGTGCACCGTCCTGGAATTCTGCCATTCAAGTGTGGTCACCTCCATGGGACACTACCCGCATTCACTTCCATGGGCCACCTCTGGTGATCATCAGCCTACTGCTGGCACTGACGGGTTCTTATGCGGACCATCGAGTACACTCTAGTGGTTTGTTCTTTTCATAGTCTGCGCCTCTGATCTCCATGTGATGCTGACTTTTGTGTTATGGCCTCAAAATCGCCTCATCATCCACTTAGAGATTTTTTCATGAAGGGAACACAAGGAGAAGGGGCTCGTGCCTAGTATGTGTCATCCCACGCCTTCCGCATTAGAGTTTAAACATAGGGAGGTTTAGGATAAGATTTCTATCAAACAATTAATCAATCCTGATAACCAAATCCATGGAAAAAGTCACCCTTTTACAAGAACGAGTGATCTATGGATCTACCTATTCATGGGTTGATACACATTTGTTATTTTAGAATTAATAATAGAAAAGAGGAAATAAAAACAAACACAACACATGCATGGGATCGAGTTTATCAGTGGAGTGATTCGTTTATAGGAATCCACTCTATGTTCTTCCATGTCATTGGCATTCATTGTTCACTAATCCCATTATTCGAGGTTTTTTGAATTCACTAGTGATTTTCTGGAATTCTTCTTTGTAAAAAAAAACATCGACACCCATCAGATAAATTTCACCTCTTGATACTCTAATATGTTATAACATTTTAGAGAAATGTGTCCTAGTGTTTCTCTTATGGTGTGTTGCCGCGTCAACATTCTATTTCATTAATTAAACAACATATCTATTTCACTTCAGTTAAATAGTATTATTAAATTTATTTCTCAATACCTCATCTCAACACTACAGGGCTAGCTTCCACTACTCAACAGTGAGGAAAAGAAAAAAAAAATTACACTTTAATTTATTTTATTTCTCTTCGGAAAAGTTTGAAGATTTAATTTTTACCTCGACACATTCTGGTCAAGGTTAGGACCATTACTGGGTAATTTTTTATTTTTGGATCCAATGGTGCCATCAGATTTTCTATCCAGGAAACCATTTCTATGTTCCAAAAATTGAACAAGTGTGCCATTTTAATTAACTTAAAAATCCAAAAACTATTATTCACCCTCGACCAGCGTCGGTCGATGTTAAGATCCTCCTAATAAAAAAATACCCTCATGATCTCAATGATACTCTCAAAATTCCAATCCTTGTTACCGTTTAAGAGTTATAAGGATTTAAAAATAAAATTATTGTTACATAATTATTTTATTTACGGCCAAAAAATAACTTCTACTGTTGGCCTATACCATCCATTTTTAGGCACTTCCTTCGATTCACCATTTGTGATTTATAAGTATTTGAAAAATAAAATAATTTTATATAATTATTTTATTTACGGTAGTTTTATTTTCAGGTTTTCTCATCAGAGGTTTGTGCTGACTAAACAGAAGTCGCACCTTGGGTATCCCCGCCATCCTAAACGCAACGGTACCATATGATTTCTGATCTCTACACTAATTAAACTGTGATTCCACTTTTTCGAGAAAAATTCTCCAATGCACTATTCAAATCATAACATTTTTCGACATATCATTCTGGACACTCTGGGCCTTGTAATCACACACTTTCTCACCACCAAGTCTCAAAATAATTCCATATTAAAAAACAAATTACATGGATTTTTTAATTTTGGTCTCTAAAAATTTACCCTTCCTAAATTATATAACCTTATTATGTATCCCTACATCTTCTTTTTTTTACCAACATAATATTTTTTGGAATAAATAACAAATAAATAATTTGAGAAAAGTTGGATTTCAAACCTAACTTTTATGATTCCCATGTTTAAACTTTACATGTATAATAATATTGGATCCCATTGAATCATCATCATTTATAGTGTGGTAGGATCCATTCTTCTTAGAGATCTGGATTCTTCGTTTTATTTTCCTTGATTGAAATGAATTAAGATTTCCTAGTCTTTCATTTGCTCTAACCATCTTCAACGGTGAACGAAAATCTCCTTATATGTCAATATATAATGTAAAATTTTATAATTAGTATATATTTCACCCTTTTGTAAATATATATACATATAATGTATTAAAATATATATAAATATAACTTCTACTATATCTAGATCATGAGCATGTTATTTTTTCTCGTGTACCTTAAATTATTTTAGGTATAGGCTATCACTTTATAATTTTTTATGAGTATACAACCCAATAATGTATTTCAACAACCACTATATATCACGAATAATTACCCACAAAAGGGTAGTGTGAGTATATGAGTTGGGACTATCATTTTCAAAGACTCCATGAAAATCTCTTATAGTTTATCAATTTTTAAAATATTTAATCCTTTTCTAGTTAGATTTATTAATAGGTTTGATAATCAAAATAAATTTCTCAAAAACCATTGATAATAATAATCAAATCTAGTAAAACTTTGTATCATAAACATTTTTATTAGTCTAGGTCATTTATAATCACCATGTACATTAAAGGATCTATAGATATCCTATCACTTATAATTTCATGCCTTAAGAATGTGAAACTCTCTATACATATGTCACATTTTCAGTATTTTACATACAACTTATCCCATTATAGAGAATTTAACATAGTTCCCAAGTCTTATTCATTCCCTTTCTTTATTTGGGAAAATATAAGAATATATTCCATAAATACCATCATAGTTTTTTAAGGTAATATCTAAATACTCTGATCATCATGGATAGGAAAATTTCTAGAGTATTAGTGTTTCTAAATGGTATAATTATGCTCTTATATTTTCAATATCTAGTATTATAGTGACATATATTTATCTCAATCAATACATATCTCAATTTCTATTTATTTAGTTCCAAGTCCTCAAGGATGTGAAAATATTAAAATTCCCCAAGAAAATGACCTTGTAAATTGTTTAGGGTTTTACTAATCTCAAGGTGTGGTCTTTACCCTAGGGGATGGGTTTGGATGTATTTTTAACCATGTTTAGATTTATGTGATATAAAATATTTATTATTTTTATTAATATTTATCCAATTAGTGTGGATGGTAATATATCCTTAACAGATTCTCAGATTCGGAAAGAACCACCATTGGTACATCCAAAATATCAGGTTTACACTATGGGTGGTATAATTACAGTTCACCTCCCTTGTATCAGGTCAGTACATTGTGAGTGTGTTATTAAAATTAATAATTAATGTTATTTATTATATGTAAAACCCAAAAATAACATTATTTATTCACGTTTATCCTCCCAAATTAAGGTTATCCACAATAAAAAACTATATTAGAGAGAGGCCTTGAGAGAGAATCTGGGATCTAAATTTCTGTGTTATTTGAGGAATTTGCAATGGATACTAGTGATATCACCATCTTCAGTGTGATTATATTATAAACTAGAGTAGGTCTATTTTCATTTGGTCACTCGCTCTATTATTTATGATTCTTATATAATATTCATCCTCAATTCGATTCTTTCAATTAATTGTTCTAATTAAATATCCTTAAATAAGTTATAATCTTTTAAATTTTCTACCTAAAATTTATGTTCTTACTTATGTTATTCATTCCTAAATAATATGTCCTCAATGAATGGTTGATGTATATTTTCATCAAAAACTAAAAATCCCTTCTTAATTGATTATCCCCCTTATTATTCATGCATTCATCATTATCCATTTCCATGGTAGGAAATTCAATGGTATTTACCTATACTGATGAATGAATGGTTAATAGACATGTGAACAATAATAGTGATCAAAAAATTAACACAAATGGAAATATAGGACTATGGTATGCTAGAAAGGGTGAAAATAAAAATATGGATGATTTTTAAGGGGTGGGGACTCTAGATTTCAATGTGGTAGTCGTGTTGTGGGTTATTATGGACTATGTAGAGATTCCTTTGTGTTTTTTCCAATAAATTATTGTCATAATGTGGTGAAAAAGGTATGAAGAGGGAATTATGGGTTGGATAATATATTTCAAGAGAGATCAAGTGTCGATTAAGTATATGTAGCATGTTTTCTGGTAAGATACATAATTCAAACTCAAAGTCATGAGAACATGACATTTACATTAGAAACACTGGTCATGTATCATGCTCATAATGGTGAATCTGATTTTAGTTTGAGTTAAATATCACAAATCATGTTATCTATATATATATATCAACTTTATGGTCTTAGGTCACCCAACTCAATTTGTAAAAGGTTTACATTAATAGATTATCACCTAGAGACACATGATAGGTGGGATAAGAACATACATGGTCTACCTCATCACATAATTTAATTTCCCTATGTCAAATAAAATTTCAGTAAGATGGTACAGTTCACACACCATGTAAAATCTTTGAGATGGACTATATATAAAAAACCCCTACATAATCCATAATCTGGTGGCACTTGTTGACAAACATGTGGGTCTCATACACTATGAACACTACAATTCATTTATTTTATACCAACAATTACATGGAATGTAGAAAAAAATGCATTACAAAAATCTTGTCAATGGGTACACACCATAACCTTTTAAATTATAACTCATGTACTTTTTTTGGATTTAACATTTTTGAATCTTCTATCCTTGGACTCATATTTGGGAAAGCGAGTATTCCATTCTGAGTATTATTCCATTTATACAATGATGGTGTGTCCCACTTAGATATTAGAGATGATACAAAAGGAAATTTGAGAATTTCAGTTTACATATCACTCTGAGTAATACGATTGTGATTATGTGTGAATGGAGTAGAAATGGATTTAGGAACTCCACTGGCGGTGTTCTACAGATAGGGAATCAGTCACCTATATTCTTCCAAGATTTCTATACCCCCCACATACAAATTGAATGGGTCTTCTAGATTGGTCATGGGGTTGGTACTCCATTGAACAGGATATGGTATGGGTTCCCCACAGAACAAATAGAGTCAGGAACTCCCCCATATATATGAAGGATAAATATTATATTAATGGAGTCTCATTCTCCCATTTATGATAAACCATGATTGATGAGGTGTTGGTCCCCCACTAGGTTTGGGAACTCCATTTACTAACTCTTATCATTGGTTAGGTGTGCTTCCTTCAATATAGATTCTATAAGGTGATGTCTATTTTCATATACCTTGGTAGTTAGGAGAGGTAGGGGTTAGTATCCCCTTGACCAACTAATATTATTGGAAAAGGTAAGGGTTCATTATTATATTTATAGAATAATGAGAGGGAATATATTTACAATTGGATGTGGTACTCCCTTGACTGGTGTTCACACATGAGTGAGGAGAAGTTCCCCCCGACTATAGTTTATAGTGGCTATATAGAAGTTAAAAAGGATTAGTAGTTTATATTCATCAACCTGTATATATCCTCAATTTCTCCTTGGTTTCCTTTGATATGTGAATTATTACTTGTGTATAAACTTTAGACACTATGGGACTCGTAGTATTTATGGATCATTTATTGATCAAGTGGAATGATTCTTCATCGTATTTATCTAATCTAATTAGAAATCCCAATGTCCTAAAGACATCTAGATGTATTGAAAATATGGATTCTTACCTTATGTCTAGTTCCTATCATATTCTTTTTTTTGAGATAACATGTTGTTTTATTATTCCTATATGGATTTAGGGTATCTAGCTAATTATATTTATACTCATCATTTAATAGATTTTATTCTTTCATGTTTTAAGTCAATGCATACGATGTGTGGGTAAGACATAACCTTGTGGGCATGGTGTTTTTGTGACTTTATTGGGGTTGACACTTAGTGGTGCTTTGTGTATCAGGATGTTTGTGGTGAAGGCTATAGATGATGATAAATATAGGATTCCTTATAATAGTGAGGATATTTCCCCATATCCAATGGATTTTTCTGTTTGGTGACCTTGTCGAATAAATTATTCCTATAGTGACTTTCTTATGTGTAAATGTACATATCATGTGATGATTCATACATCCATTATATATAGCTCAGTTTTCTATATATATAATGCTGGTGCATTGGGTTATTTTCTTCCTGGGATATATGTTTATTTTATAGGTTGATATAGACTATGTCCTCCTATGTGTGTTATTAATTCTTGATTATAGTTTCTAGCCCCCAGACTTTTTGATGTTGGCTGGGGGTTGCACACTCATCCTACAACTATCCTGAGAGGGTCTCTTGTGGGGAAAGATGTATCTGAGTGTCATATTAGTGTTTTGGGTCCTATGTATTGATTATTTAGTTTTCAATCATGAGAGGATTAATTTGATAATTTTGTTTAGTGATGTTAAAGGGGTCTTGAGTTCAATTAACAAAACAAGATGGACATTGTAGGTGTAGAGACATGTATGTCCTTATTCCAAAAATCTGATAACCTGTTCGTTGAACCAAATTTATATGAAATAATTTTTAGGTACAAGTGAATTTTTACATGTATTATATAGTTTTTAGTGATGAAATTTCATGTATTTTTTATGTTATCTTATCTAGATATCCTCAAATCCCTATCTGTTCATCCTATAAAATAAAGGATAATACATATAGATAACGATATTGTGATTATTAGTAGGGGTGTTATGGGATTGTTTTATTTCTTAAATATATTACCCTTATTTAGTTTTTTAATTAGTTATTTATTTAGAGACTCCACTGAGATATGCCCATTTCTCACGAGTAGAGGAATATTTTCCCCTTTTGTGGATTGTGCTGATATTCATGAAGTGGGATGATATTTCCCATTGAGTCATATTAGAGTAACTATTAGATGACTTTCCAAAAATTATTTTTTTAGTAGAGTCTTCATGGGAACTATGTTGACCAATATATTTATGTGGTAGAGAATTTATTTGGGGTTTTTATCACACATAATTCATCAGGTTTGGAACACCCACCAATAAGATAATGATTCATTCATTGACTTATCTAAATGATATTTTGATCCATTATTAGTTTTTTTCCTAAAACTCATAATGAAAACTATCTAACATGGTTAAAATTTCATTACATTTTTAGGAAGGGATTAAATCACGAGATACTGAGGATATTTCATGTTGAGAACATACTGCACCCTTTTTATTTTGGCATGAACACATATATATATGTGTCTAAATCCCTAAGTTATTCCACATACATGATTTATTAATGAATATTTTGAGTCCAGTAGTTTTGATGGAGCCTCTAGAGAGATAATTCATTCAAAAAAATTTCTCTTATGAAAGTCCACCTACACTGGTGCACCCTACAATTAATTATAAATTGAGTATTGTTGGAATATAAGAAACATGACTATGGGAAAGAGTATGAAATTTTTCTTAGGATAGAATTCGTATAATTATGATAGAAATTTATATTTATTATGGTATAGAGATCAAAAAAAATCATGATATTGACTTGTTTTCCCACTAAGGGTCATTAGATGGATTAAGAAACTAGTAGTGTGGGATAAATAGGAAATATATTACACATTTATCTAATCTCACCATAGACACCTTTGATTAGATTAGGTTAAACATGGAGTGCATATAGTGGGGGATATTGATGACATGGGAAATAGATTCCCATGGTCATATAAAATCTTTTGTTTTTTAAGGTAAGACTTATTTCCACTCTTTATGGAAAATCACTTGTCAACATGGGAAAGAGTTATTATTCCATCACCATGTGTTCAAGAGTATGATATTGAAATGGATAACCACATGTGGGGATCCCTATAAAGACCATTATCTTATGTAAAATTTCAACTGCTTGTGACCGTCTTTCACTCATCCCTTCTGGTGAAGATATTCAACCCTTGATAGAGAGATAGTTCTTTCATGGGATTCCCTCATTTTAGAGGTGAATCCTATTGGAATGAACTTTGATATGGATTGGTTAATCATTTATATTATTTCATGATGATATTTTATTTAGTAAAAAATGTTTTGTATAACTTTAATTATGATTGGGACCCCCAAATATTGAAATAGGATATAAACCTCAATACACTGTAGTCATCTGACCTTTTTGTGGTGAGAATGATGACACACTCCATGGGTGTGGTTGAGAATCCACATACTATAAATTTATTGGACTCCATGAATTATTCAAAAGTTTAACCCGTGATTTTTCCTTCACATAAGGATGGAACAAGAATAAATAGAAATTATGAATATTTTATTTATAGGTTTTGTGTTAAATTATGAACACCCCTAAATTTTTTGGGGAACATACGGGCCAAAGAATAACTTGTTATAGCTCATATTAGACTTCTATAATATCGTCATTAATCAAGTTCATTATCATATTTATACTAATACTAAGGGTAGAGTTGAAAATGGACCCTATATTAGTTGAGATATTGGTGGTAAATGAGATCATATTTCTGTAGTAGTGGCCTAGTGGATGACAACCATTTATAGGGAATAATATGTTCAATTGATGGAAAACGTTCTAAAATAGATAACTTCAATGTAGTTGATCTTGACATGATCGGGAGACATTTCTCATCATGTGTCCCTACACCATTATTTGGATTGTTAGAGGCCCATTATGGTCATTTAATTTTAGTGGTATCATGTAACCAAAAAACATCGGTCATGGGCATGAATTGTTTTCCTGAAGTTTGAGAACATATCATACTCATTCCTATATATTTTATAGTTTTCTCATGGTGATTGTATTGAATATCATGATGTAAATTCTAGGGAAGGACCACCCTTATGGATGATGTTCCTTAGTGTGGTATGTATGTAATAAATTTTAGAAATTTACATTGAAATAAAACTATATCTATGTTTTGGAGTATTTTTTATCCAATTTTTGGGTTCTTAGATACTTGATATCTATTCAGTGTTATCCTAGGTTCTTTAGCTTAAAATTCATGGTCATCTAAATGTTCGTTACCTTCAACCTTATATTGTGGTGGATTGTTCTATAAATGAGAATTGGTGTGGTTATAGATAGTTTGTAGAGGATTTCAATATTTATTAGTGTACTTATTTATTGATTTCATGAAAGATTGATGAAAATAAAATCATGTCATCATAATAGATATATGAGATCTTATTCTTTCAGACAGAGAAATCAATTATTATTATTTTTGGAGGTATTTTATCATAAAATATGATGTTGAAACTTGAGAGAATATATCCTCATAAAATTTATATTATCATTTCTAAATATTCATGATGTTATTAGTAGTGTAGTAAAGAGAATATGGTTTTTTATCTTATGAAAATTACCAATAAATCACATAAGAGGTTCGGAGTGTAGTTCTTATGTGAAACATTTTTCTGTGATGAAATATTCTAAGATGGATGGTAGAGGTTCAAAGTTATGATTTATACCATATAATTAGACGAAATTTGGATATGAATTATTTAGAAAACATAAATAAAGTTATTTTATGATTATTCTAAGGTTTTTATTTAAAATTTTATAGTGGTTATAACTCTTGGTATGAAACATAATGTTCCATTCCATAAAGAATGTGTAACACGTTATCCTAAAGATCATACCTCTAAATACCAATAAAGATTGTGTGTGGGAGAATTGACATAATTTATAAATATTTTATGTGTTTTACATTCTATTATCCCTAAAAATTTCCTTTAAAAAAACAAATAGGTTTAAATGTGGAGAGTATATTGAGTTCTAGTTTTTTTATGATCGAGTTTCATCACAGTTGCTACATTTTAATTATCAATCCCACAAAGAGGGTTAAATTTTAAAAAAATTACAATTGTGAATGTACTCAAAAAAATCAAAATGTTTCTTTGATCTCAAAATGAGGTGTCTACCATCAGGATAGGTTTTATGAATGTTTAGAAAAAATTATATTTTTATTAACATTTAAACTTTTTTATTTAAATAAATAATTATTCTATATTCATGGAAAGTTATATTTAAATAATGGAGTTTCTTATGTGGATACTAACATTGTTATTGATTCAATAATATCTCATTTACATTAGGGGAAGTATAATTGTAGTTATGTTCATGGGTCATGGGTCAGTCAATTGCTGGTGTGTTTATAAAATTAATATGAATAATCAACTAAAATTTATTTTTATCCAAAAAACCCTAATATCATCACATTTATTCCCCTTTGGCCTCTTAAATTTGGGTTATTCATTATAAACCCAAAATTACAGAGATTTATAGGGATATAATAAGAGATATCTATTTATGTGTTGATTGAGAAATCAACAATATCACCCGATGTGATGATGATATTCAACAAACATCTATCCTAAATTAAGGTAGTTATTTTCAATTGGTCTCTTTCTCTTATATTTACAATTATTAATTCAATTCTAGGATTGTTTTAATGCATCAAGTATATTGAAAATTTTAATGTCCCCAAGGAAATTATATTCATTTAATTTAATGGATGAATTTTTTTTCTTCATAATGTTCTTAATTTATATAAAATATGTGTTTGATGAATGGTGGTTGGACCTTCTCACTAGATAATAGAAATCCTTTCTAGCTTAATTTTCATCAATTTGTTTCATTTACTTTCACCACAAACTATTTCCATGAATATCATATCGACTATATTGTTATAGAGTGATTAATGAAAAGTTAACAGATGTGTGCATACTATTTTGGTTCATCGAATCATTGAAAAGGGAAATTTCCAGTCATGAAGGGGAGGATTAGGCTTGAGATTGGTGGTGGTGGATCACTAGAGGGGCAGAGCCTTAGTATTTTTTAGGGGAAGTAGTGGTACGTGGTGTTGAGGACACATGTGATGATAATTATAGGAATTTTTTCAATGAAGATTGGATAATATGGGACGTTAAAGCTGTGATAGAGGTTCTTCTAATCATAGATAAATTTGGTATGAGATAACAATGGATTTGAAGGTTGTAACATAAATTATAGTAAGGTACAAGTGAAGCAATCACATGAAATGTACTTCTAATCCAAAATTCATTTATCAAACTAGATGTGGTGGATAAGGTTTCAATTTTATTTTAATATCATACAAAATCATATATAAATAAACATTTTGTGTAGTTTTAGGTCACCCAACATTGTGTGTATAAGGTAAATATGCATTGATAATCTTTTTATCAAAACTGATGTGTGTGATAGGAATAAACACTCAGTACCTATTCCCATACACATGTTATCCTATTAGAGATACACATCAAGTGAACTATCAGGTCATATATTTCATGTATCCTTCCTACAATATTCTATAAATAAGGGCCCCATATATGACTCAAAATGCATCGGCACATACTAAGTATCTTATGGGTCCCATATTCTAGGTACACTACCATAAATTCTATATAGGTCAACCTTTACACAACATTTGTATTCAAGTACATGAACATACTTAAATGAAGGGAATTCTCATCATGTACCCCCAAATTACATGTCAAGTACTTTTCAGACCAAGATATTTTCATAACTTATTTCCCAAGACATGGATATGGGAATGTGAGCAGTCTTTCCTTAATTTTTTCCCATTTGTAACATGATTTTGTACCAAACATGACTACTAATATTATGAAATATCCTATGTACATGAGGTAAAAGTCTTATATCTATTGTGCTAGATTCTATATTTTGCAATATGATCTACTCAATGAGGTGTGGGTTCTATGGTGGGGTTGACTAATCCATTGATTAAATCCTATTTTTTTCAATTTGTTGGTCCCCCAGAAAAAAATTTAGGATTCAACATAGGTTTTCACAAGGTTGGGTAGTTATGAGTAGTAGGTATTTGTACTCCCTTAACTAAATATTATTCATGGAAAATGTTTTAGTTACAAAACATGATTATAGAATTGTGAAAAGTTAAAAATATAAAAAAGATTATGGTACTACCATCAGTGTCATGAACAATTCTGTGAAGAGTGGTTCCCCCCACACCAGTTTTGAGTGGATGTGTAGAGGTTGTAATGGTTTTGTAGATCATATAGTTTAATCCTTGGTCCCCATAAGCACTCATTGGTTGTAATAGAGATATGAATTATTGTTTTTATATCAATTAATAAATTTTAAACCCCTCAATAATCTACATATTAGTAATTTATCATGAGGGATGATCCAAAATGGTATAGATATATGTTTATTGGGATGTTCCTATGTCCTAAGATGCCCAGTTTAAGAGAATATTTGGGTTATTTCTATATTCCTTGTTCTAATATAATTCTGATGTTTGGGATGAAATGTTTTCTTTCCCTTATTTTGTGGGTTTGAAGAATCATTCTAAATAATTTTAAACTCACACCTACGAAGTATTTGTGTTTTTATAGTGTGTCCACACCCAAAAAAATGATTTCTTTCCCATTTGGAAAACCCACCAGTATTATGATCATCAAACCACATGAAATTTGTTCCAAAGATAAATGTGCTCCCAAACCAAACCTCTATAGATTTTCCTCCCCTCGACTAAGTATATCAGAAGTAGGAATTCCCTACACCATAGCCAATTCACTAAGTAAAATAGTATCATTCTTAAACAAAAAAATTATAAATAAATAAAAATTTAAGAAATATAATACATAAAATAGAAGTAAAAAAATATTAAATAAACATAGGATATTAATATAAATAATAAGAGTTGTCCTATTTTCATGGGAGGAAACGTGGTGACTTTCTTATATTACTAGAGGTACAATGTATACAATCAAATAGAATGTTTGTAAATAAAAATTCATTATAGTGTTATAAACAAACTATAATACTACTTATTAAATATATACTTTTTCAATGTATTATTAATTATCTAGATGTATTGTTAATGTTACATATTCATTATTCTATTCATAAGACACACTCTTCATGTTAGGTCCTAAAATATATTTATATGAAACACATTTCGTTGTTAAAGATACACTACCTTATCATATTCATGGTGGGTCCTATATATGGACTGTTACTATTAATATTTAGTAACTTTTTTGACCTACACCACTTTTATCCGTAAACAATTATTGATTCATCCTTCAATAGAATTTTTATAGAGAGTTCATTTACATTCTACAATATCCTTGACTTCTTCAAAATCTATAAACTTTCAATGACCCTACTACCATATAAGAGATAAAATACCACTTCATTAATACTATGTCCTACCTCCTAGTACTGATCAAAATTTTTGTAAGCTTATTTTTTGTGGATAAACTTCTGGTTCCCTAAAACTAGGCCACACCTCCTAATAATCTCCCACCTGAATACATATTATAGTTATAATGTGGTACCCATTCCTCAAAAAATTACCCTCTCGACATATTGGTAGTAGTTTTACTCTAACATCATTTGTTCATAGAAGACCTATTGAGATGTGATACAACCATGATCATTATTGAGATAAACTCTTAGTGAACATTTTCATTAAATTTTGTCTACCAGTGATCTTCGATATATCAATAATTTTCTCCTCTAATAAGTTTACCATGATGTGGTATATTAGGTTTATGTGATTTCTACTTTCATGGAATAACATTTTTTATCAAAGAGGATTTAACTTTGGATATCACAGAAAAGATTACCACCTTCCTAAATTCATACCAATTCATTCAGTAATCACTTTAATAAAAGCATATACTACCCTTACTATATTACAACAACATGCTCATCTTTCCTTATATTTAATGTAACATTCATATACCATTATAACATCTAACTTATTTATGTTCCTATATTGGTAAAATATAATACCATAAATATCTTCAAACTTTGTTAATATCTAGAAATATTAGTATCAAAAAATAATTTTAGAAAATATTTTATCCCAAAGAAAAAACATAATTTCCCATTATTTTAAAATACTAATTTATTCAAGAAATGGTTTCCCAATGTTATTTTATAGAGTTAGAAATAAATTTTATTAAAATTACTCTAAAAATAGTATTTCTTTTTGAACATAAAACATTTCATATATTATACTTCTGAAAACTAATGAATAAGGTACCATCATCAGGTTTGAATTCTCATCATTCATTCAAATTTCTTGTGAAATAGATCCTCTCATATGATTGAAAATATGTGAACTGATAGGTCAGAATTTAAACATGAAAAAAATTATATAATTTTGTAGATATACCAATTTGATATATAACAAAAAAAATTTCTTCCTCTATCTTTCAATATATATCCAAAATATCTTATTTTCATTCCTAATATCTTTTATCTTAAATCTTCTAGACAATGTATTAATAAACTTATAAATATTTTCAACATTTTTTCCAACAAATATAATGTCATTGACATAAAAAATAAAAAATGATAGTGATATCATCATCTAATTTCTTCTAAAAATATTGATTAGAATTTGATATATTGATATTTTCCTCAAATATAAATCCATTTAAAATTTATTCCACTTCTATTGAACTTACATCAAGACATACGTGAATTCCATTAGCCTTATAGCATATAATAGTGTTCAAATTCTTGTATACCTATTTGATGATTTACGTAGATTTTTTTATCCAACTCACTATAAAGGAAATATATCTTCAAATTCATCTAATCCAGGTTCAAATATTCTCAAGCTATTGTACATGGAATTGTTCAAATGGTAAAATGGTTAACTATGTGTGAATATTTTTTAGAAATCAACTCCATCCTTCTATTGAAACCATTTCATTTGAATTAATTATTTTTATGTTTATTTTCATTAGTCTCTTCCTAAATTTGATAAACCCACTTATTTTCATGTTACTTTTTACTTTATGTAATTTCTTTTATCTCCCATTTTTTTAACTTGAATGAATCCATCACTTTATTCAAGGATAACTCCCACTACCTAGAATCGCCAAGTGAAGATTCTTGCTCTTGAATTTCAGGTTCTCCTATGTTAATTTGGTTTAAAATTTTCATATCATCCCTATACCTCTATATTGGTCAGATAATCCTAGTAAATCTCCCCATATTAATCAGATGAACAACACATTTTGGATCTACTCTCTCTCTCTCTAGGTAATTGAATTTTTGGTACCTGAACTTCTGGGTCCCCTATATCTGGTGCTCCAATTCGAGATTTATATACCCTTGAACTTTTTAGTCATTATAAGAATATTACACATATAATTATTATAACACCTAAATATTTTATGATATATTTCTCTAAAAATAAATTTTATTTCATTAATATTTTTCTTTACACACAACACTGGTTTTAATCATATTGTATTATACTATTAAAATATTAATATATAATTTCATAAAAATCATCTATCTATTGGATTGGAATTCTAAATATTACTAACTAAATAATTAAAATTTTATATTTTACACATTTCTAAATTAATTCATTGTTTGGAAAATCATTATAAATATAAATGAGAATCATTTGAAAGTATAAGAGATGTTATTCTGAAATGAAAAATTTATATGAGAAATGCGTTTTCATCTTAATAAATTAAATTAATCACTATTGGTGAATTATTTTAATTAAATTTATTTATTATATGTTAAAATAATTTTTTTACATTCATATAATATTTTGTATACTCATCGGATAAGTATAAGTCTAGTTTTGTAATTGAAATATATATTTTTAAAATAATATTCATCGCATTTGGGGGAATTTTTTATAATAGTTTTTTTCTAAAAATAAAAATATAATCATGAATAATGGATCCAATATTTAAAATCGGGTTATTCAAATTTGGTAAATATTTTTTTTTATCTCTATGAATAAAAAAATTGGTAAAAAAATCACATCAGTAAAGGTCAAAAAAAGTAACATATGATCAACATTGTAATAATGTTTAAAAATATATTTAAAATTTTATTTTATCTTGTTAGATGAGATTATTTTTGGCCATTTTATACAATTTTTCAGATATATAGCCATTATATTCTATTTTCCCTCATTATGACATTTAAATTATTTTATGAAAAGTTTTAACAGAAAATGGGACTCTCAAAAATTTAATAAATATAAATTTTTATTATAAGGTTTAAAATTTTATAAGTGTTGTAGTAGATTTATCTTGGATACATGCATAAATTTTTTAATATGTTAATTTTTTTCTATTTTTTTCAATTAATAGTTGCCTTAAATTCTAATTCAACATCTAAACATTATTTATTTAATTTTTAGATTTAAAAAATATATTTTAAAAATATTAATAGTAATAAAATTCTATATAATTGTTTTGATCCATGAATTTTTAAATAAATATAATATATTAAGATTGCGTGGATGGTTTATATTTTATTACCATTGTTTGGAAGTCAGCTTTAAAGTTAAATTTAATGATTATTGTCAAAAATGACATGAATTATATTTTATGTTAAATATATCTTATGGAATTACATAAAAGTTATAAATAAATTTTAAATTGGAAAGGTTTGATGATAAAATTGTGTAATATTTAATTACTTGTATATTTATTAGCTAATGTTTCCACTATTAGTAAATTTAAAACCGTTTAATATTAAAAAAACACATTACCACTATTAATATAAAAATTGGTTAACTAAGAGGTCAAACCAAAATATAATGTTTAAAATGACATAAAACCCTATTTAAATTTTATTTATTTAATATATTTTTATTTTATACTATATTTTATCAAATTAATTTCTATTTTGAATCATTTTTCTTGGGAATGAATTAATTATATTTTAATATTTTTAGATATTCTTAGTGTGTCCTCTCCCTACCCAATAAATGGGCACCCTTATATATTTTTTACACTATTTTGAGCCATACATCTCAACAAAAATCATTGACTATATATTATTAACTTCTATATAATAAAATTTGTGGATTTTTTATTCTTAAAATATCATTACAATATTACTTAACAATGTATCTAAAGGAGGGATCCCGATGAAGAGGTCACCATCTTACCCGAACTCATTCAATTTATTTCTTTTTATACCTCCTATAAATCACCGATTTTAAAAAAACATAATAGATTCAGTAAAATATATTTTATTATATTTTATTATATTCATGAAACCAAAATTATCCAATCTATTTTCAATCAAATTGGATGTGAAAGTATCAATCCTTCTTACATGTGGACAACCAATTCCACATATCGATAAAATTTATTTTTCATCACCATATTTTATAGATGTTTATAATGATTTATTTAGTATTAATACGTGATATTTATGAAATTATTATTATTATATAATTTTAATTTCATATCTATGATCTAACCCTCCATTCTTTCAAAAATTGGTAGTTCCATTCTTTGATAAGTGTGGACTACCGCCTCCACGAATTGATGTGATTCATTTTTCATTTTTTTCAATAAAAGGATGGTAATAAGGATAATATTAATGAATATTTCAAATATAAATGATAAACAATGATTTTCAAAATATGAACAACTGTTTACCATTCTTTTTTCCTTCCTTCCAAATGTTAAAATAGTGTTTATGCACACATATGGCATACCATCTCCATGAATGGTGTAATTAAATTTTCTATTATTATATTTATGTATGAAATTATATATATATATATATATAATTAATATATATGATATTTATATTATGGAAATTTTTTTGGATATTGTTTAACTACGGTTATATTACCATAACCAGAACTACCATATTGAAATTCTTAGGAAAAAATGAAACATCTAACAGACAAAAAATCAATTTAAATAAAAATTTATTAATCAATTGGTGTGAGAATATTATTATTGGTTAATATAGGATATTATATGTATGTTAATTACAATGTTATAGAATTATAATAAATTTGAATTTATTATATTGAAGATTAAATTTATTTCGAGGCATGTAGAATTAGAGGAAATGGATTCTGTTACAATCTCAGTGTTTTTCAGGATTATTTAATATCAAGTTTCCAATGATGAACATTAATGATAAATCTATCAAGAATAAAATATATATTTCCCTCTATTTAATTTTGGATATTACTTGATTTACAGTCCTTTTCCTCTATTTAAGAACTCATGGTATTGAAAAAATATTTTTAAGTAAAAATGAATTTATTTTTATATTTAGTCAAAAATATTTTTTATTCCATTTACATGTTTTCTAAAAAAAGTTAAGAATGTTTTTAATAATCTCTAATGAGAGTTTGAAGTAATTGTTTACCCATTTTTTATATTAAAAAACTCTTTAAAAGTGATATTCATTCTATTGTCTAAATGAGTTACTTTTGAAATTTTAACAAAAATGTGGAAGGAATCACTTTTTAATATACACGACCTAAATGGATTTTCACTCCATCCAAACCACTCAATTTTTTTAATAATTGATTACATGTTTCAGATTTTATTTTAAAATAAAATTTTCTCCATAAAATTTTGGAATTTTATTTAAAAAAGATTTAATTTATAAGTGAAAAGGCAACTTTCTTCAAGAAATACTCTATGTGAAATTTTAAAGGAATTTTCATCTAACATGACTTCATTTTAGATTAATTTTACATTATGAGGGATATGATATAATAATTCCATAATTATTCATTCTCTAGATTGTTTATTATTTATATGGTGATATTTTTAAGAAACACATTTATTTCCCATGGGTCATGTTATGATGAAATGTTTTGATGTTTATAAAACACTTTTCATTTGCATGGTTCATGATATATAATGATTGATTTATAATAATGTGGAAAAAATATGAATATTTTATTATTTTAGGATAGTTGGGCCAAAATTTATATATCCTTCCATTTAATTACATAAGGATGGATATCGAATAATATGATAATGATTGTAATGGGGAGTGAAACTATTTATTTAACAGATTCTATTTGTAATGATAGTCTTGAGAGTAAATATTAACTAAGGATATGATGGAATGGAGAGTGAACCCAATCCACTATGATAGTAATGGAAGTGATACTTTACTAAGGATGTTATTTTCTATGCTTAAGTTAGTATCGTAAACTCATTACTTATGCCAATTCGAATCTCTCATGGATCATATTTCTTGATTCATTTATTATTAATATCTTTTGAACAACAATTCATTATACCAGGATTAATTTTTTTAATCTATGATATGTTGTGTATATTATTCAAATTTTATTATCATGTTATACATAATTGATAATTTCTATCATCCTTACTTACCCTTACTGAGTATCAAGTTCACACTTTCTTATGTTTACTTTCCCCTGTTTATGAATAATTATTTTATGAAACATTTGTCTAAAATGGTGATAATTGGGAATAACATAGTGGAATATTATGTATATTTCTTATCAACATGTTTTTTATTTATCCATGCTTCTAAATAAACTAAAATGATAAAATAATAGCACAGATCCTAATTTTATGTATTGAATATTCTTCACATATTATTTAATATTTATATATGAAAAGATTAGGTCACTATAATTGGTATTAGAGAATGTTTTAGTTACCTTTGTAAACAAAGATGAGAATAATTTATTGAGAACCCTTAGGATAATTCAATATATAGGAGATCATCATAATTTATAGTAAACAAATGACTGTGTTTTTCAAAGAAAAACATTCATGTGTGGATACAAAAATAGGATGTTCTCTTGGAATAGATATTTTTAGGGTTAATAACCCCAAAAAGAGTGGTTTATGTTTATCTATTCCATTTTTCTATTTCATAGTGAGTGGTCAATTACTAAAAATCTGGCTTGAAACCCATTGGGGATATGAATGGGATAATTTGAATTATCATTACATACCACTATGAAGGATTTGAATAGATTTTTTTAAAGACCCGGATTTTCCATGTAATTTTTTTTAATTATATGGAATTATTATGAGTCTGCGATAATTGATGTCACATGATTCTGAGGCCTGGTGTGCCTAGAATAAATTTCTGAAATTTTTTAAGGAATGTTCAGTAAATTCATGGACAACATTTTCTATCTTTTGAACTGGTGCTGGTATTAAAAACCTGAGGGAACCATTGAATCCGCTGCTATGGGATCGGCTTAAGGGAGGCCTCACTTCAACTATAGTAGGTCTTGTGAAAAATTTAATTTTGCGGACTTTTGAAAAAAATTAATAAAATAACATGTTATGTTATTTTATTTTTCCTTTTCTTTTTCCTCCAACAGACAAGCGGCGTGCCGGGACCAAGGAAATGTCAAGCCATTAATTAGCTTGAGTCCTAAATATTTGTAACTGTACAGTTAGAATTAGGAAGGTTCATTATTAAATGAACCTCATGAATTCCCAACGGTGTAACCCACCTCTTCCCCCTCCTATATATATTGAGCTTGGGGATGGGTATTGGCATGGCTTCACCAAGAGATTATGTTCAGTTAAAGTATTGTGATTCCAACAACTTTGAGGATGGGACCGGTTCCAACCAGTGGTGACGAATGCCACCGAATCAAGAACAGCCGAACACCAACTCTTCCTCAAATGCATAGGATATCGAACGATCTTCAAGGAGGGTTTTTTTGGTTTTATATTCAAGAGTTGTTGAATCTTATTCTACCCTCTTTCTATCAGGATAACATTGAGGCTGCGGGCCAAACGAGAAAGGCTAGGACCCTCTGCCTTTTGTTGGAATTTGGTGCATTCTTCATGAGAATATTATTCTAGTTGGATGAACCCAGGACGACGAGTGATGGTGGTGGCCGACAATAGTTTTCCACGAAGGAGATAGCGGCACACCATCACACACTGCCGGAATAGAAGGCCGTAGTCGTAGCCGCAACGGGTGAAGACGACGGCAAGGGGGTGGTGGATCACCGTCATGTGCCACCAGAAAAAGGGTGTTGTGGAATATACCAATGGTGGAAAGAAGCGGCTAGAACTAGAGAGGCTTGGGCAGAGGCGATCGATGCGCCGTCGTGTCCCGTTGAATTCATCCGCTTCTTGGAAGCCACTACAGAGGGCCAAAACCTGCAACTGGCCCCACGGGTGACCTGGCAGAGCAAAGAGGCACCACCTCTCTACCTACAAAAAAAGGAAAAGTGATCCCCGTGTTCCAGTTGGGGCATGCCCCGCACTACCAGGTCGTGCTTCCTGTATGTCGCACCCTCTGCAGATCAGTCCACATGAGCATAGCGGGCCGCGAGAGCCCAGCGGGTCGCGCTCCTCTGTGGGTCGGGTCATGCCATCCCAGTGGGCCACACCACTGAGGCGGTCTATGCTATTTTGTAGCCCATCAGGTTTATCCCTCCATGGTAGAGCCCAACCGGGCCAGCCTAGGCCGGTTAGGGTCGGTCCGGGTTAGACTTAGACCGGGTCGGACCGGACCCAGACCCAACTTGGCCCAATTTCTCCTAAAAGACCATAACATGAAATCTGAGCCTCTGTTTGAAGAACCATCTATAGACTTTGGACCCTGGGAGAAAGATGTTCCTTTTGGTATACTCCACCTGAGTTTTGGAATATTTTGGAGTATGGATGGGTTGGATCGAACCTTAATCCAATTGGGACCTCAGTGCTAAAATGCTTATAAGTCATAGATCGGGTGTCTGATTGACGTGCCATCTGTCATGTTGGAACCCTTACATCATGGATATCCGTTGAGATAATTCATTGTGGAACTTATTGGTGTTTTAGGTACAATTAATGTCTTGAGGAGTGGATCCTCCTGGAATCAAGTGTGCATAGTGTGGGAATCTCGACGTTGGTTGTAACGTGAAGAAAGAAAATTGATCCTGTAAGGGTCAGTATCTATCAATTTTGTGTGTGTTAGCACTTAGCGATCCTGTGTGGGTCAGAATCTATCGATCCTATGTGGGTCAGCACCTAATGATCCTATGTGGGTTGGCATAAATCATTCATGTGTGGTTCATTACCAGAGCCTATTGACAAAGTAAGATGATCCAGGAATACGTCTCATCATCTATACATTTGTACTTGAGTTATATACCTAGTGTGAGCTGATTATTTTATCTTCGTGGTGTTACATTTGTGGTACATTTACCTTCATGTTGTTACCTTCGTGGTGTTACCATTACGGTACTATTACCTTCATGGTGTTTCCTTTGTGTTACTCTTACCATCGTGGTGTTACCTTTGTGGTAGTCTCACCTTGATGGTGTATCTTTCATGGTGTTACATTGGATGTATTCTTCCTTTGTGGATCACTTGTGTGATTGTACAAGTTTAAAGGAAATGCCTTCTATTTATTGGGATACAACTTTTCATTTCTATTTTCCAGCCCCTGGCCTATGGAACGCGGGCTTGGGGTAGTCACGCCATGGGCACAGGGGGGACGGGTTGTGACAAAGGATTACGTCGTGGTTGCTTCTTGTTGTGTTCATGGATTGAGAGATTGTACAGGTTCAAAGGAAATGCATTCCCATTATAGTTATACACCTTTCAAGTGATATTCTCCAGTCCATGTCATGTGGAAGGAAGGCTTGGGGTGGTCAAAGAACGGGCCCAGGGGGACGGGTCGTGATGATTGTACAGGTTAAAAGATAATTACATCCTGTTATAGGGTTACGCCTTTTCGGTGCTAGTTGCCCGCCCCTGGCCTATAGAAGGCAGTCTTGGGGTAGTCACGGCATGGGCCCTGGGGGATGGGTCATGACAAAGTGGTATCAAAGGAGTTGGTTCTACCAAGGAACTAGGATTCTTATATTTTTTATGTGGAATTATTGTTAAGTGTTATGAGTGTGGGTCTCAATTTTGGGAATCTAGTGTTGGTGCAGTGGATGACATATCCATAGACGAGGACTCTTAATTCTGATTTCCATCTCAGTGCATGAAAACACTAATTGTGTGTGTTTTGAAAGGTTTTACTTTTGATCTCTTTGAGTCATCTCACCATGTATAAATTTTTTACTGTAGCGCACTAGTTTTCTTTTAGGACACTTCTACGTAGATAGTTATCCATGATTCCCGAGAGAGTACATGATGACGGCCCACCGAGCGATGAGGCTTTTATGTAGAGCCCTCTTACGGTGATAGTACCATCGGGTGGTGTACTAGTAGCATCAATACCTGTTTGAAAGTATATGCCACCAACCCCACAAACAGAGGGTACCCGCCGACTGAGCATGTTGCATGAGTTTCAGCAATAGAGGCCCCTGAGGTTCCAAGGCGAGATGGATCTGTCAGTGGCTGAGGACTGGCTATAGGCTGCGGCTACAGTTTTTCACTTAGTTGCGACACCAACTGATCTGATGGTGATCCTATATGCTAGCCTTTTCCAAGGAGCTGCTGGGAGATGGTGGAGTCTGACACTCCAGTAACACGACGATGCGAACCTCACCTAGGTGGAATTTGAGGGCCTTTTAGGAAATAGTTCATCCCAAAGAATCTATGCTCATTTATTATATAGGATATGATGCACTTATAGAAGAGAAACATTACCATGGCCTAGTACATAGAGAGGTTCACTGATCCCTCCCGATACTCCACTGAGATGGTACAATACCCTTTATTCAAGGCCCAGACCTTTGATCAGGGTCTCCGAAAGGTGATAATAGCACTAATGGTATCACTTAGCATTCCGACGCAGGCTAGGATGCTAGAGCATGTGCTTTTTGGGGAGAGCTTCCTACCCGAGTAGGAACCAACAACGAGATCCACCATCGAACATTAGGTAGCAAAGTCCTCCATAGAAGGTAGGAGAAGGATGACCTAGGGGCCAAATCAAGATAGTCATACTAGTGGATGAACCCAGGATATATGGTTGGTGGTGTGGGACGTACAGGACATAGGAGGATAGATTAGGAGCATGCAGCACTACTCGAGCGGCATGCAGGGTCAAATGGCTCACGACTGCCTGACCCGCTGTATGGATGGCTGGAAGATAGTCGAGGGACTACTGAGGAAAAGGTAGAAGGTCGATCGTGGAGGTTTTTAGGTAGCAGGTAGACATGGTAGAGGAACTGGTTGTGCAACAGGCGATGGGAAGCGATTTGAGGTTCTACCACCACCACCTCCAGGTGGTCCACCCCGACCATAGGGAGCATGAGGATAGGGACAACCTCTGCTCTAGGAAGTTCAGGACTATGAAAAAAAATTATCTAAAGATGATTTGAGTTACGATCTATGTCTACTCCACCTTAGCATCAGTACTTATATACACAGGTGTGAGTCACTCGTTCATTTCCACGACACTCGTTCGGAGCTCGGAAATTATGATAGAGCGGTTGGCTCGATGATTATGGCTAGAGAATCCTACTGGTGGGATTCGATGGTTAGAAACTAGTGACGACAATGTGACCTTACTCTAGGAGGTTTGATCTTCGGCTAGGATCTTCTAGTAGTGGTGTCGAGGCCTAACGTTCTAATCTTGTATATGGACTGGTTATCCACAATACATGCTCAGGTTGAATGTATTAGGTGCAATGTACGGTGTTTATATGAGGATGGGACCAAGGTTTTTTTCACCGATGTGAAAGGAACCTTTGCATCATAGGATGGACTTACTCGGAGGAGGGTTTAGCTGATCGCACATCAGTTGGATAGCCTTACCTTCGGAGTAGTTGATGTTGAGAGTTTGAGTTATCCTTTAGTGGTGTACCAGTATGTCGATGTCTTTCCTGATGATGTTCCAAGAAAACATCAATGTAGAGAGGTAGAATTTTACTTCTATATATACCCTGAGATGGAACCTATATCTACACCAGAAAATCAGTTGGCTCTTGCAAGGGTTCGTGAGTTACAGGTACAGTTGAAGGACTTTCAAAGGAAGGAATTCATATGGCATAGTGTTTATTAATGGGAATCCCTGATTTTTTTCGCCAAGAAGGCAGTTGGGAGTTTGAGAATATGTGTGGACTATCAGTGCCTGAACCAGGTGACCGTGATGAACTAGAATCCACATCTAAGGATTGATGATCTCTTCGATCAGCTAAAAAGATCTTGATGGTTTTCAACGATATACCTCATATCACACTATCATCAGCTCAGGGTATGTGATGAGGATTTGTAGAAGAGAGACTTCGGATGTTAGTATGGCCACTATGAGATATTGGTCATCCCATTCGGCATGACCAATGACTTTTTAGTGTTCATGGGACTCATGAACATGATCTCCCATCCATACCTCGATCACTTGGTGGTGGTCTTCATCGATGAAATCTTGGTGTACTCACTGACGGAGGAGGAGCATGACTATCATCGATAGATATTACTAGATACGCTCTTTGAGCACCAACTTTATGTTAAACTCTATAAGTTTTAGTTCTGGATACGAGAGGTCCACTTTTTGGGACACGTTATCTTGGTGGAGGGATTTGTAGTGGATCTTGTGATTATAGAGGTTGTGTTATCTTGGGTGATCCCTAGGAGTGTGACTGAGGTGCGGAGTTTCCTGGGATTGGCTGGGGAATACCATAGATTCATACCCATCTTTTCCAGAGTTGTATCACCCTTTTCAACATTGATGATGAAGGGAAAACCCTTAGTATGGATGGAGAGAGGCCAGCAGAGTTTTCAGGAGATGAGGTAGAGATTGACGAGTGCCCCCATCTGGAGGCGACCAGAAGAGGGCGTTGGGTATGTAGTTTACCGCAACACATATAAGACTAGACTTGTATGTGTCCTGAAGTAGGAGGGATCAGTTATCGCTTATGGTTCATGAAAACTATTATATCTTGAGAAAAACTATGCTACCCATGCCCTGAAGTTAGCTGCAGTGGTATTTTCCTTGATGAGGTAGCGACATTACATGATGGGAAAATGTTTTACTGTCTTCATTTATCACAAGAGTCTCAAATATATATTCTCATAGAATGACCTGAACATGAGACAATGACATTGGCTAGAGTTCCTCTAGTACTATGAGTTTGAGATAGTCTACACTTCTGGGAAGGGGAACGTAGTAGCAGACACACTCAGTGGGAGGTATGGTCTACAATTACTGAGTGACGTGACAGATTAGCTAGCTGCATTTAAGATATCCTTTATAGATAGAGATGGATTAGCATACCTCCATTCTATTTTTGTCACTCCCTCACTTCATTAGTGTGTTCGGGATCCAAAAATTGGGGGCATTGACTACGAGGCTCGATGTGCTCAGATATCCACAAGACAAGAACCTGATGTATTTTTTGAAGGTGGGGATCACGTCATCCCCTTCTGAGGACACACCATGGTAACAATGGAACTATAGAAGGAGGTGTTGAGGGAGTTCCGTACATCCCCTTTGGCAGATCATCCTGGTGTGGAGATGATGTATAAGGACCTTTAGTGTCAGCACTGGTGGCTAGGGATGAGGAAACCAGTGGTACAGTTTGTTTCACAATGCCTCACTTTTTATCTAGTGAAGGTCGGGTATCAGATTCCAATAACCTTAGCGCAACCACTAGAGGTTCTTGATTGGATGTTTGATGGTATATCCTTGGAAATTATGATATGGCTTCAATGTTCATCTTAGCGACATTATTCCATCTGCGTGGTCATTGGATGACTCACCAAGTCAGACCACATCTTACCCATCTAATAGCAGGGATCGTTAGAGGGTTTGGGATACCTCTATGTACAAAAGATTTTATGACTTAATGGGGAGACATCAATGATCGTCTCTGACTATGACACACATTTTACATCCTAGTTGCGGAAGGTATTAAATGAGGAATTTAGGACACAGCTTTGTTTGGGCACCGCCTTTCATCCATATACAGATGGTCAGACAGAGCTGACTATTTAGACACTAATGGACATGATATGTGCTTGCATCCTAGATTTTGGTCATAGTTGAGAGGATCAATTTCCCTTTTTGGAGTTTGCATACAACAATAGCTATCACTCCGCCATCGTTATTGAACCATTTTTGGACTTGTACGGTCGACCATGTAGGTCACCTCTATGCTTGAAAGACCCAGGGGAGTCAACACATATGGGCCCAGAGTTGGTATGTGTTACCACTGAAAAGATAGAGATCATCTGGGAGTGGATGAAGACTTCACAGATCAAACAGAAGTCAAATGATGACAGGTGACGGATACCTTTGGAGTTAGGGAGGGAGAACATGTCTTCTTACAGGTATCACCTCAACGAGGTTTATAGAGATTTGGTCAGGTGAAAAGTTATCTCTGAGGTTCATTGGACCTTTTTATGTTCTCAGTATAGTTGGCGAGGTGGAATATAATATTGGTATTCCCCCATAGATGCACCAGGTGCATGTCATTTTCCATGTTTCGCAGTTGAGGAGGTACGTGCATGACCCATCACACGTCATCAACTGGGGAAAGTTGGACATCAATGATGGAGAGATGTTTACAGAAGTTTCAGTGGAGATTGAGGATCGACAGGAGTGAGTCCTTCATGGATGATCGATACCTCTGGTGTGTGTTCAATGGCAGCATAGAATCCTCTAGGATACCACAAGGGAGCGGGAGGCTCAGATTCATGCTCAATACCCACATTTTTTCCATAGATTATGTTGTGGATTTTCGGGACAAAAGGCCTTATGTTGGGGATACTTAAAGACCCGTATTTTTCGTGTAGTTTTTTTAATTATATTGAATAATTAAGAGTTTGCGAAAATAGATGGCATGTAATTCTGATACCCAGTGTGCCCGGAATAAATTTTGGAACATTTTTTAGGTACGTTTAGTAAATGCACGGGCGGCCTTTTCTATCTTTTGAACTAGTGCACAGATTAAAAATATGAGGGTATCGTTGAATCCGCAGCACCATGATACGCTTATGGGAGGCTTCATTTCGACTGCAGTAGGTTGGGTGAAAAAGTTAATTTTGCAGACTTTATAAAAATAATAATAAAGTAACATGATATGTAATTTTGTATTTCTTTTTCGTTTTCCTCTAACGGACAAGTGGGGTGGTGGGACCAAAAACATGTCAATACATTAATTGACTTGACTCCTTAATATTTTTAACTATACCATTTAAATTATAAAGTATAATTATTAAATGACCCTCATAAATTCCCAATGGCGTTACCCACCTCTTCCCCCTCTTATTTATGTAGAGATTTGAGAGGGGTATTGGAATGACTTCACCAAGCAACGAAGTTCAAGTAATGTGCCGTGATGCCATCCTGATGGAGGAAGGAACCGGTTCCAGCATGCAGTGACGAGCACCACTGAATCACAAATAGATGAACACCGACTCTTCCTCGAATTCGGAGGTTATCCAACGATCTTGAGGTAGGGTTTTAATTTTTTTTAGTTTTAAGATTTGTTTAATCTTATTATACCCTCTTTCTATCAGGCTAGCGCGGAGGCCATGGGCCAAACGAAAAAGGCCCGGACCCTCTGCCTTTTGTTATAACTTTTTACATTCTTCTAGATAATTTTATTGATGTTGGACGAACCCATGATGACGGGTGATGGTGGAGGCCGGCAACAAATAGCTATAGAGGAGATAGTGGTGTGCCGTCACGTGTTGTCGGTGGAGAAGGCGGCGACCGTAGCTGCCGAAGGTGAATATGGCAGCTGGCTCCAACCGGCTGAGAAGCAGGTGGCGGTGCACCATCGTGCATTGATGAAAAAAGGGGACAACAGCTTATAGCTATCCTTGATAGTGGATGCTAGCACTGACTGACCGGGGGCGGAGGCGAGCATCGCTCCTTCATGCACTGCTAAATACAGTCGCTGCTTGGAAACCACGGAAGAGGGTTGACACCTGTAGTAGGTCCCACAGTCAACCTAGTTGTGCCTAGAGGCATCGCCGCTCTGCCTTCCGAATGGGGGAAACCACTCCCCCCATTCTAGCTAGGGATGGCCCCACAGTAGCGGGTGGATCCTCCAGTGGACTGCGCCCTCCGTGGGCAGGGCTGCACCCCTCCGTGGGCTTAGTCATGCCAGCCTAGTGGGCTACACCGCCCAAGCGGGGTGGGCTGGTTTGGACTGGGTCATGTCAAGTTGGTCAGACATGGTCAGACCAGACGCAGTAGGTCGAGTAAAAAATTTAGTTTTTGTGACTTTTAAAGAAATAATAAAAAAACTTAAATATAGTTATTTTATTTTTTCAACATCATATTGAGTTGTGGTGGTGGGACCAATGGGTTTTCAAGCCATTTAATTGCTTGAATCTTCAATTGTGTAACCACACCATTGGGAATTAAGAGGATTATTAATTAAAGAACCTCATCTATTCCTTTGATGCATTACTCAATTTTCCCATCTATTTAAATGGATCTCGGGTTGGGGTTTTGGACATGGATTCATCAAGCGAGGAACCTCTGGAAAAGTATCGTGACATCTTCCATTGACGGAGGATGGGAGCTTTGGCGGCAATGATCCAGGATCGACGAACATTGGGGAGTCCATCCCACTAGGACTCTTCTCTCGCCACAACCTCGGCTCCTCCAAAGACTCTCAAGGTAGGGGCTGTTATTAAATTCATGAAACTCTCATTTACATTACTCGTTATTGAATTTGTGGGGTTTTTTTGTAGGATATTTGAATGGTAATTTATATATATATATATATATATATATATATATGTGTGATGTTTTTATTTTATACTTACTTGTTATGATACTAACGTGGGGGGATGCAGGACAAATGAACACAACTCGTACCCTCCGCCACTTGTTTTATCCTTGAGTTCATCGCAGGAGAATTTGGAATTTTATTGAAATGTGAATCAGAGGGCCACAAGATGATGGTGGAAACCATAGAGCCATGTAGGTGTAGACGGGAGAGGAAACCGAGCTCTAGGGTGTTGTCGGAGCCCCACAGAAGAAGCGCCAGTGACCGAAACCTGTGGGTGAAGGCTTCTGTCAGTGCTCGCTGACCGCATAAGGAGGTAGTAGCACTTGGTTCCGCAAAAACCATATGTGTGTTGGGCCCATGGTTGACTACTTTGGCAGAGAGCGGCATGCCATCACTTTCCACAGGAGGTTTTATTGTATTTGAAACCATGTAGAAGGGGACCCAAGCACCACAGGTCCCGCTTCCAACTGAGGAGATTCCATGTGGCACCGCTGGTTAAATTGTTTAACTACTCTTTGAGCACTTTAGGAATGAGGTGTCGCGCGACCCCTCATGTGGGTCGCCCCTACCGGTGGGCTGGGCGAGTCTGTGGCCCAGCCGGTTCGGTCAGGGCAGGGTTGGACCCGGACAGGTTCGGGGTGACACGAACCGGGTTGGGTCAGCCCAACCATGTCGGACAGGACCCATACCCATTTCAGCCTAGATAAAAATAAATGTCTATATCTTGCAAAATAGATGTATGTTTGGAAAAATGTCTACAGTGCTGGAATCCATGAATGAGAAGTACCTTTTGAGATTTTTTACCTGAGTTTTGGATGAAGTTGGAGTATTTTCGGTATGGATCGCACCAAAATCTAACTCGATCTTTGGAACTAAAATGCCTATAACTCTCACACCGAGTATTCGATTTATGAACCATCTATTGCATTTGAACCTTTATGACATGATGGATCATTGGGTCACTTTTTCATGATACTTCATTCTAGTTAAAGAATGACCGATGGATTAAGAATCGGATCCTCCCAGAATCTAGCGTACTATGTACGAGAATCCAATGGTTGGTTGATGCATTAATAATGAATAGAGAAGTTGTGTGGATCATCCCTTAGTGATCCTCTATGTTTTAGCACCTAGAGATCCTTTTTGGATCAGCACCTAGCAATCTTGTGTGGGTCAACAATGATCCTGTGTGGGTCAGTGATCAGTGATCCTATGTGGGTCATCACATACCGATCTTGTGTGGTTCAGATCCTTTGTGGGCCATTATGGGTTAGTACCTATCTATCTTGGGTGCATTGGATCCTATGTTGGTCAGTGGGGGTTAGTACCTATTGATCCTATGTGGGTCAGCACTAGTGCCACTTAACAGAATTAGATGATCTTGCCTTACGACTAATCATCTGAACTTTTGTACTTAAGTAATACCTGTTTTGAGATGAGTCTTTTTCTTTGTGATTTGTGATTGTTATCGTGTTTTGCGGTTTTACATTGCAGAATTTTGAGAGTCCTTTGGGGGTCTTGGGGTCCCTTATGGGTATTTTTATACTTACCTCTGTAGGTAATTCACCTGCACCTTGTTTTGTCTTGTGCAGATGATGGATAACCTTGACTAAGACTTGGGGAGCTAGTACCTTATAGTGGACATCAGTGATGGTTGAAATGGAGAGCTGTGGAGACGAGCCATACCTACCCTTCAAGTAGGATCCTTGGTAGACATTATCCGGAGTTGTTTTCTATTTTTCTGTGGTATTATATCTTTCAGTTGTGCTAGTATTCTGGCCCCTTTACCTTCTGCATACACTATTACTTCAGCTATTTTACTGTGTGGTTTAACTTTGTTGTGTACCTAGTCTGTTTGTTTATACAGGTTTAAATGCAATGCCTTCCAGTTTTAGGTATATGTCTTTCCCGTGCTAGTCACCAGCCCTTGGCCTATTAATGGAAGGCTTGGGTTAGTCATGACACGGGCCCCGGGGGACTGGTCATGACAAAGTGGTTTCAGAGGATTCGGTTCTACTGATTAACTAGGACTCTAATCTTTCCAATGGAGAAATAGTGTTCAGTGTTTTTTGTGTGGTTTTCAGTTTGGTGAGTCTATTGTTGGTGTGGCAGCCGACATATCCATTCACCAGGACCTTGAATTCTGATTTTCGACTCGGTACACAATAACATTCTTTTCATGTGTTTTGATAATGTTTTACTATTGATCTCTTTGTGTCAACTCAGCGAGTATAAATTATTGATTGTGGCACACCTATTTCATTTAGGATGCGGACATAGAGACAGCCAACCAGGATTCCAGAGAGAGTACACAATGATGAACCACCGAGTAATGAGACATCGGTGGAGGGATATCTTACTATGTTGGCAACATCAGGTGGTGTACCAGCAACACCACCACTCAGAGGGAAGTAGTTTCCACTTGCCCCACTGGTAGACCATGCACGCTGAATGAATGTGTTGAATGAGTTCTAGAGACATTGGCCTTTGAGGTTTTGAGGCGAGACAGATCCCTAGGTAGCTGAGGACTGGCTGGAAGCTGTGTCACAACTTTTTCATTTAGTTGAGATGCCAGTATATCAGATGGTGATCTTAGATGCAAGCCTCTGCCGAGGAACAATAGGGATATGGTGGAGTATGATACTCTAGAATCATGAGGATGAGACACTCTCCTGGTTAGACTTTGAGACACTTTTCATGGAAGAGTCTGTACCAGTGACTTCATACTCAGTGAGTATTCATGAGTTGTTTAACTTACAGCAGGGCATCGTATTAATGGCCTAGTACTCAGCAAGATTCCCTGAACTCTCATGATACTCCACCGACCTGGAATGAGACCCATTTTTCAAGTCCTAAAACTTTGATTAGGGTCTCCAGTGGGAGGTTAGGGCATCGATGATATCACTCAATATCTCGATGTAGGCTGGAGTGCTCGAGCGAGCATTATTGGTGGAGAGCTTGTTAACTTAGAAGACACTGATGGTGAGATCCACCACCAGATGACAGGTAGTTGGGTCATCTACAAAATGTAGTAGGAAGATGATGCAAAGGTCTAAGATGGATATACCTTCCAGTGGATAACCACAGGATGTAGGGTCGGAGGTGCGGAGCTCATGAGACAAAGTGGGTAAGCAGAGAAGTAGACTGTGCTTCATAAGCGGTAGGCAGGGTCACATGGATCGTGAATATCTGACTAGCCATACTCATGATCAGTAGATGATATAGGGACCCCCAAGGCAGTGTCCGAGGTTTGAGCGAGGGGGTCCATAGGATGGAAGACGTGGTAGAGGAGAAGGTCGTGCAACAGGTGGTGGATGAAGGTTTGAGGTTCTACCACCACCCCCAGGTGGTCCACCTCAACCATAGAGACCAGGCAGATTGGGTTGAGCTCACCTTCAGGAAGCTGAGGCCTATGACCATGATGCTCTAGATATGATTAGACGTATTATCTGTGTCTATTCCACCCTTGATTCATTTCTTATAGACATAGGTTCCCGTCACACTTTTATTTCCACTACACTCGTTCGGAGCTCAGGGATTCAGATGGAGTATTTAGCTTGATCCTAATGATTAGAGACTCCTACATGAGAAGATTTGTCTATTAAACACTGTTTAAGATGGTGTGAACTCACTCTAGAAGGAGAGATATTTGGTTGGGATCTCTTAGTAGTAGTGATGAAGCCATACAGCGTTGTATTGGGTCTGGACTCGATATCCATAGTTCGTGCTCGGATTGACTATTTTAGTCACAATGTGTGGTGTCTTTGTGAGGGTGGGATCTGGTTTACCTTAAATGACAAGAAGGGAAACTTTACAGAAAAGGATGGACATACTCAGAGGAGGGTGAAGCCAATCACACATCAGTTGGCTAGCCTTGCCCTTGGAGTAGTTGACATGATGAGTCCAAGTTATCCTGTAGTGGTGGACCGGTATGCTGATATCTTTCTTGTTGATGTGTCGGGACTACCTCCTTGCAGAGAGGTATAATTCTACATCGACATGTACCCCGAAATGGAACTGATATCTATGCATGAATAGTGGGTATCCCTCGCCGAGCTTCATGAGTTACAGGTGTAGTTGGAGGACGTGCATGGGAAGGGGTTCATAAGGCCCAGTGTTTCTCCATGGGAATCCCTGATTTTTTTTCCTAGAAGGAAGATTGGGATCTGAGGCCTTGTGTGGATTATCAACGCCTTAACCAAGTGACTGTGAATAATAAGTATCTACTCCCAATGATTGATGATCTCTTCAACCAGCTAAAGGGATCTCGATGGTTTTTGAATATAGACCTCAAATCAGGATATCACCAACCTAGGGTACGAGATGGGGACAGACTAATGATGACCTTAAAATGTCATTATGGTCATTAAAAGTTCTTAGCGATGCCCTTTGGTGTGACCAACGCTCTAGCATTGTGCATGGGGCACATGAACAGGTTCTTAAAGCCTTAACTCTATCACTTTGTGGTGGTCTTCATTGATGACATCTTGATATACTCAGTGTTGGAGGAGGATCACAACAAGCTCCTGCAGATAGTTTAGGATAAACTCTGGGAGCACCATCTTTATGGAAAGATCTCTAAGTGGAAATTCTAGTTATGGTATTTCTAATTATTGGGGCACTTTATCTCAGAGTTCGGAGTTGTAGTGGACCCGGTGAAGATAGAGGAATTTCTTGCTTGGGAGCCACGCAAGAGTGTGACTGAGGTGTGGAGTTTCCTAGGATTGGCTGGGTGTTACCAGAGTTTTTTACATGAATATTCTAGTGTTGCGACACCTTTTTCATCTTTGAAAAATAATTGACATTCCCTTTGTGTGGATGGAGAGATTTCAGAAGAGTTTTCTGGAGCTAAGGTATAGGCTCACAAGTGCCCCCAACATGAGGATACTAGAAGAGGGTGTTGGGTATGTACTCTGCTACAACGAATCGGGGACAAGACTTGGTTGTGTCCTGATGCAGGAATGAGTAGTGATCTCCTACAACTCACAAAATTTGAGACAGCATGAGCCAAAATATGCTACCCATAACCTGTAGTTATTTGTAGTGGTCTTTGAACTGAATATATTGTAGCACTACTTGATTGGTTAACATTTTACTGTTTACTCTGATCACAAGATTCTTATGTATTTCTTCTCATAGAAGGACCTGAACATGAAACAACATCGATGGATAGAGTTACTCCAGGACTATGATATTGAGATATTCTACAATCTATGGAAGGGGGAAGTAGTAGTAGATGCACTCGATAGGAGGTCTACTCTACAGTTGCTGAGTGATGAGACATAGCAGTTAGCCGCGTTACAGATATCCATCGTGGATAGAGATGGATCAGCTTACCTCCAGTATATGATGGTTACATCCCCACTCCTTCATCGATTTGGGGAGGCACATCTTGAGGACGTAGACTGCGAGGCTCGTGGTTTTTAAATATCCTCAGGAGAGTCTCTTGAAAAATTTTCTGAAGGTGGGGAGTATTTTATTCTCTTCTGAGGAAACATTATGGTACCAGTGATGCTATGAGTGGAGGTGTTGAGGGAGTTCCATACATCCCCTTTTTGGTAGATCCTGTAGTGGAGAAGATGTACCAAGACCTCCAACGTCTGTAATGGTATCCTGGGATGAAGAAAGTCGTGGAAGAGTTTGTATCGTGATGCCTCACTTGTCAGTAAGTGTAGGACAAACATCCTGTACCTTCAAGCTTAACTCGACAACTTGATATACCATATTTGAAGTGGGATGGAATATCCAAGAACTTCTTGATAGGGTTACCACATATTTATAGGGGTCAGGACTCTATCTGGGTTATCTTTGACTGACTAGCCATGTCAGCCCACATTCAACCCATCTGAGAGGAGGGATCAATATAGGGCTTGTGGTGCCTCTACATACAGGAGATTTTACGGCTTCACAGGGTGCCATCAGCGATCATCTCAGGTCATGAAACATGTTTTACATCCCATTTGTTGAAGGGATTGTTGGTGGATTTTGGGACTAAACTACTCTTGGGCACTGCCTTTCATCCTCAGATAGATAGTAAGACAGATTAGACCATTCAGACACTCGAGGACATGCCTCATGTTTCTATCTTTGATATTTTCCATAGTTGGGATAACCACCTACCACTGTTGGGGTTTTCATACAACAATAGTTATCACTCCACCATCTGCATGGCTTCATTTACGGCCATGTATAGGCGACCTTTCAAATCACTTCTATGCTGGATAGACTTAGGGGAGTCTACACTTATGGGTCGAGAGTTGGGATAGGCTACCACAGAGAAGGTACAAATCATCTAAGAGAGGATGAATACTACACAGAGCTGGCAAAAGTCTCATGATGATAGCAGATGGAGACCATTATAGTTTTAGGAGGGAGACCATGTCTTCCTATGAGTCTCACCCCAACGAGGATTGCAAAGGTTTTTCCAGGGTGACAAGATATCTCTGAGGTTCATCGGACTGTTACAAATCCTAAACATATTAGGAGATGTGGGTTACCGTCTATTTCTTCCCCCACAGATGCATTAGGTGTGTAATGTATTCTATGTGTTGCAGTTGAGGAGGTACATTCATGATCCATCACACATTATTGACTGGGGTGAGTTGGACATCGATGATGGGGTGACATTTGTGGAGTTCCCGGTGGAGATAAAGGATCGATAGGAGTGGTTCTGTCATGGGTTGTCGATTACTCTGGTTTGAGTTCGTTGGAGGCACGAGAACCTCCAGGATAGCACATCGGAGTGACAGGATCAGATATATGTGTAGTACCCCCATTTGTTTCCCTAGTTTTGTTGTAGCTTTCGGGGAAGAAAATCCCTATCTTGGGGAGAATGTAAAGACCTGGAAATTCATTTTTTTAAAATTATTTGGTATTTTTATGAGTCTGTTAAAATTTACTACGCATGATTTCAAGGTTCGGTGTGCCCAGAACGGAATTTTGAACTTTTTTAAGGTACCTTCAGTAAATGTGTGGGCCGTATTTTCTATCTTTGAAACCGGTGATCCGATTAAAAATATGAGGGCACCGTTAAATCTATAATGGAAACATTCGCTTAATGGTGGATTAACTTCAACCATAGTAGGATGGGTGTAAAAGTTTGTTTTTGGACTTTTAATGAAATAATAAAATAACATAAAAATTGTGATTTTTCTTTTTCCTGCCTCCTGTTGAGCGGTAGTGGTGGGACCGATGGTTTTTCAAGCCATTTAATGGCTTGACACTTCAATAGAATAACCAAACCATTTGAAATTAAGTGGTTCATTAATTAATGACCTCGTTAATTTCTTCAATTTGTTACTCACCCTTCCCCACTATTTAAATGGAGCTCGGGTTGGGGTTTTTGACACTGCTTTATCAAGCAAGGAACCTCTAGAAAAGTATCGCTGCATCTTCCATTGACAGAGGACGGGAGCTTGGGAGGCAACGATCCATAATCAAAAAATTTCGGTGACTCCCTCCAATGAGGACTCTTCTCTGACCACAACCGTGAAACCTCCAATGATTCTCAAGGTAGGGGTTGTTATTAAATTCAAGAAACTCTCATTTCTTATCCACATCCATGAATTTTGAGGGTTTTGATATGAGTGATTTAAATGGGCCTTATTACATATATATGCGATGTTTTTATTTGATACCCTCTTGTTATGATTCTAACGATGGGGGGGGCACGGTATGGACCCTCAGCCACATGTTTTATCATTGTGTTCTTCGCGAGCAAATTTGGAATTTGACGACAATGCAAATCAGAGGGTCACGTACAGATGATGGAATCCTAGGTGGCCCATAGGTGCAGACAGGAGTCCTAACAGAGCTCTAGGGAATTGATGGAGCATTGTGGAAGAAGTGACGATGCTCATCGACCATGGAAGGAGGCGGCGCCACTCGGAGGAAGGGCAGACCAAACGAGCAGCCAACCCTTGGCTGACTGCCTTGGCAGAGAGCGGGGTGCAATTGCATGCTACAGGAGGTGGTCGTAGTGATGGGGAAACAGACCCCACTGATCCTATGACTAGCTGATGTGGCACCATGTGACACCACCTATTAATTAGTCGAAGGGCTCTTTGAGCCATTCAAGAATGAGGGGTCGTGTGACCCCTCGTGCGGGTCATGCTAGCTGGTGGGCCGGGCCAGTCCACGACCTAGGGTTTCGAGCTTTCCATGGCCTAGTGGGCCGAGCCTAATGCGGCCCATTCAGTTTAGGTCAGTCCGGTCCGCATCCCAGCTGGATCGGGCCTGGCTGGGTCGGACAGGGGTGGGTCGGCCCAGACCAAGTCGGACTGGACCCGGACTCATTTGAGTCGAGATACGCTTAAAAGTTCATATCTCGTAAACCAGACGTCCATTTGATAAACATTATGTGACACTGGAATCCTCGAAATGAGTTGGTACTTTTGAAATACTCTACCAGGGTTTTGGAGAAAATTGGAGTACGTCCGAGTTGGATCATACATGAATCTAACCAGTCCCTCGTCACTAAAATACTGATAACTCTCAGACCAGTCGTCTGATCGACGCGCTGTCTATTGCATTGGAACCCTTATGACATGACTGATCATGGAGTTACTTTATCATGAGACTTCATAATAGTTAGATTTGGACCGAAGGCTTGAGGAGAAGATCCTACCAGAATCAAGTGTACTATGTTCGAGAATCCAGTCACTACTGGAAAATGGACCTATCCCCACGGTTTTCCTCAAAACCGTGGGGATAGGTACCCCCTATACCCATGGTTTTGGAAAACCGTGGGTATAGGTCAATTTTCAAGACCTATACCCACGGTTTTCAAAAACCGTGGGCATAGGGGGGTCTATCCCCACGGTTTTCCAAAACCATGGGGATAGGTCTTGAAAATTGACCTATACCCACGGTTTTGAGGAAAACTGTGGGGATAGGTATAGGTTTCCCATGTGTGCGCGGGAAAAAAAAAATTTCCGCGGGAAAGATTTTTTTTTTGGAGGGAGTTCTATACCTACGGTTCTTCCCTCTATACCCACGGTTTATATAACTATATTTAACTAAATATAAATATATATACACATAATTGATAGTAGGGTAGTGGTTAGACGCGGTACATTGCAGCGAAGAGGTCGTGGGATCGAAACCCGCCTGCAGCTTTATTTTAGGATCTATACCCACAGTTTTGAAACCGTGGGTAAAAGCCATTGACACCGTGGCAATTGGGAATGTTTTGTTGACACGGTGGCAGAACACCTATACCCACGGTTTTGGAAAACCGTGGGTATAGGCTGGGGACCTATACCGACGGCGTTCCAGCCCACGGTTCCCAAAACCGTGGGTATAGCCTATTCCCACGGTTTTGGGGGCTATACCCATGGTTTTGAACCGTGGGTATAGGCCTTTTTTCCAGTAGTGAGTATCTAGATAAGACGTGAAGAATTAATAACAATCCTGTGTTGATGAGAACCTAGAGATCCTGTGGGGATCATCACCTAGTGATCTTATGTGGATTAGTATCTAGCGATTCTGCATGGGTCTGCACTGATCTAGTGTGGATCAGATCCTGTGTGGGTCAGTTCTCACCAATCCTATGTGGGTCAATGCATATTAATCCTATGTGGGTCAAATCATGTGGGGGTTAGTGGGGGTTAGTACCTATCAATCATGGGTGGGTCGGATCCAGTGTGGGGTAGCAGGGGTTAGTACCTATTGATCCTGTGTGGGCCACCTGTACTGCCACTTAATAGAATAATTTGATCTATCCTTACGACTAATCATCTGTAATTTTTTACTTATGTTATACCTGGTTTGAGATGAGAATTTTTCTTTGTGCATTGTGATTGAGTTCAGGCTTTGTGGTTTTCCTTTGTGGAATTCTGAGAGACCTTCAGGGGTTTCGGGGTCCCTACTGAGTATTGTTATACTCACCCTTGCACGGGCTTCTCCTGCACATTATTGTCTCTTTTGTAGACAACCGACAACCTTGGTTGAGACTTGGGGAGCTATGACCTAATGGTGAACGGTGGTGACAGTTGACATGGAGAGTTCTGGTGATGAGTTATACCTACCCTTCAGGTAGGATCCAATGCGGACAATCTCATGAGATATTTTCTATTTTTTATTTTATTTTATCTTTTAGTTGGGCTTGTATTCTCACCCCTTTACTTTCAATACACAATTTTACTTCAATTGTTTAACTACATGGTTTACTTTTGTTGTGTACCTAGTCTATGTGTTTGTAAATTTTTAAAGTAAACCCCTTCCCATTTTAGGTATACGCCTTTCCTGTACTAGTCGCCATCTCCTGGCCTATAGAAGGTGGGTTTGGGGTAGTCACGACATGGGCCCCGGGGGATGGGATGTGACAAGCATGAAAATTTGAACATGATTTCTCATTTCAACATTAATTAAATAAAAACTAATTATATTATCTTGTGATTATTCTTGAAGGTGTATGGAATTTAATATTTGGAAGGGAATAATTCAAAAAATAAAATTTGTAAGTATCTCACTAGAGACGATCAGGACCCTCAACCTACACATGTGGTGATCATCAAATATTGAAGGAGAATAAAGCCTGAAAAATGGAAATTCATATATATAGTGGATAAAAATACATTATTCCTATAAATGATCCCATATCTCCCTTATTTAATGTATTTAAAACTTTTACCTTTGGAATGATCTTGATCTTAGTTGTGGTTTTCTATATTTATATACATAAATATACTTTTATTTTTTCTTCATTATGTGATATGAGATTCTTTTCTCCTAGGATTCCTTCATATTTTTCTAAACCTATTTGATATCACCATAATCTCAAAACACTTTGATCTTAGAGAGAAAGTGGGTGATATAGGGGGATTATAGTGGTTCCCTTGAATTTTTATGCTTCAATTATCACTATGTTTCTCTAATTATAGTGGGAAATAATAATTATGGTGTTTAAATGATGTGGTTCTCAATATATATTCCTTAAACACTATTTAATTTCTATACTGGGTTTACTTCAATGAATCCCTATATTCATATTATACTTCATACTAGTGTAGTTTTTTCATTTGAATGGAATAATGGTATGTGGTTTTTTTCAAATGGTTGATTAAGATAAGTACCTCGTTTTAAGGGAGTATGTTCCCATTAACCATGGAAAACAAATGGTCTTATTGGTTTGTCACATAATTATCAAAAATTTTATTTAAATCATATAAATAAGAAATAATGTACAGTTTTTGGAAGATTGATATTGATTTTATTCATTGAATGGGTGATTTAAAACAACTATAAATGATAATAAACCCTGAAAAATTCATCCCAGATAACCTATATTTCTTCTTGATCTTATTTTTTTGTTTACATCTTTCCATTTTGATTTCATAAAATCAAAAAAATGTAATCTTATTTCTTTCTTCCTTTATTTGAAACACAGAAAGAACATAAAAATATAAAACTATGTGATTTAGATTGGAAATAATTTACCTCGTGACTCCTTGAGAATGACCTTGGCCAGTCCCACTAGACATCACCATAGGATAATAAATTTTTATATAATGATCACAACATCAATTCACATCATTATCTTCATTTTTGAGGAGTTAGGTTAGAGACTCATTTATCTTAATCACCTTGTGAATAATTAATTATTCTCAAATTAACATTTAAAAACTAAAAAACACAATAGAGTTCCAATTAGAAAGGATTCTTGAACAAACATTCATTACCAAAAGGATTCTGAATAGTAGTGATGGTCATTATATTCACCCTCTTAATTGGGGTGAACAAAATAAAAATGAAATCACCCTTGATGAATTGATGACCTATATAATAAATTCATAATAGACAATCAGATACTAAAATATGAAGATCATGACTTAATTAAAGAATGAGAAAATGAATTGAAGTTCCTAATTATCATAACAACCATTGTGTATATAGAATATAAGGAACTTGAAGAGGATATTGAGACACCATTTTTTAATACTGAACTTATATTCTTTTTGTCCATTCACTATGAAGATGATAATAAAGTTGATATTATGGTGGGAGATAATCTTTCATGCTAATCATTCATAATTAATTTTATTGAATGTCGTTTAAATTATTATTCTCTCTATATTATCAATTCATAATCAAATCCCTTTTTACAGACCTTGGATGATGAAGGAGATCTATATGAATTCTATTTTGAGGATATATTTGAATAATCATTGGAAACAAGTATGATTATGAATTTTTAAGGGTTTTTTAGGAGGAAAAATAGGATAAAATTGGAATATTAATGGATCAGACCTCTTTGATCAATGGATTCATGAAAATCCTCTGTTTGAAGTGTTCGAGGAGGTCAAGGTGAATTATTTCAATATATTATAAAATTTTCCATTTTTCAAGTTCTCCTATGGTAGATCACCGAATGATAACTCAACAAATGGTATATCACTAAAAAGTGACTTACCAAATGGTGTCTTACGGAATTGTAGCTCACAAAATGGGGACTCAATGAACGGTGACTCGTTGAATAGTAGCTCAATGAATAGTGAATTTCCTAACAGTGACTCATTGAATGGTATCTCACTGAATGGTGACTCAATGAATGGTGACTCATGAGTAGTGCCTCCCCTAATGGTGACTCGTGTTTTTGACTCATGATTGTGACTCGTGATGGTGACTCACAATGTTGAATCGCAACGGAAGCTCGACAACAATGACTTGTGATGGAGACTTATGCTAGTGAATCACAATAGTAGCTCCCCAACGGTAAATTGCACCGGTGACTCACAATAGTGACTCACACCGGTGACTCTCAACAGTGAATTTCACTAGTGAATCACACCGATGACTTACCATGGTGACTCACCTAATAGTGAGTTATTCCAACATTTTTCTTTTTTTAGTTTTTCTAGTTTTCATGTATTTTTGTTTTGACAACTTTTTTGGATATAAAATGAGTTTAATACCATATTTAAGTGGTTTTGGATCCATTTCAAGGGAGTTTACCCATATATTTAAATTCATATACGTCTAATGGGATTTTAATTAGTCAAATCTCCTAATCTTGAATGGATTCGACTTTAATGGAAAATTAAATATGTATCTAAACAGAGGCACTGTTTTAGATCATCCATGGAATAAAAAACCTTTATCATTATTTTTTCCTTCTTGTTATGTCTTGTTATGAGGCACCCAGAATTTTTTTCTCCATATGTGTCATTCCATTGTGCTGCACTAGTTGGTTCATGTTTTTCTTTGGAGTTCCATGCTGCATATGCGCACTTATCTTCGTGAAATCAGGAATTTCCAATCGACTTTTCTTTTAGGTAGGGATCCCATCAACTCTTCTAATTGTGTATCATGTGGGTTTGGTACATGGATTATCTCCTTGTTTTGAAAAGTGAATTAAGATTTATAAAGATAATTAAATTTTATTTTAATCAATAAATAAGGGGTTGGGAAAAAGTAATGCACGATTTAATATTATTCATCTTGTTGTTTTGTGATACTGTCACGACCCCCTCGAACCAAATATGCCCTTCCTGAGCTGGAAATGGTGAAAGTGAGATAATGACCCCTGAGCGCCACCTCCAGTAGGCCCTGGAGTGGCGACTTGCACCAAGGGTGTGAGTTTTCACAAATATGGGAGGAATTGCCCTTTTTATTATTTAAGATTGGGAAATAGGATGAGTCAAACACCAAATGAAAAAGGAACAAGTACATGAAAATAAACCCAAACCAATCCCACATGCATGTTCAAACAATACTGAAACAAAGTACAAGTACAAGAAGCACAAAAGTACAATACCAAAAGAAACTAGTGTACAACAACTGCAACAACTCCAACTCTCCCGACTAGTAGGGTCCCGCACGGCCCTGGTAGTCCTCCTGGAAACCTAAAAGTAAACGTAGGGTGAGCATACAAGTATACTCAATAGGGAAACCTAAAGCTCTAGTGCAAAGGTGGGGAGACATCCTAATGTCTCGTGAGAACAACAGAAGAAACCAATACCTTGAAAGGAATTCTATCCACCCAACCTCACCAGCCACGCTCACCAAAAACACAAAACAACAGGTAGTAGTATATAAGAAGAAGAGTATTGGGTACCCCGCACCATTTCCCACTAATTAGCTTCTCTTCCTAACAACGAACGTCCTGAAGCTACCACACTCTTCCCGCCTGCACACACCTGGGCCTCAAGAACCACATATCCTTCTCGTACACACCTCGGCCTCACAACCACATATCCTGCCCGCACACACCTGGGCCTCACAAACCACAATCACATCCCCGCCCGAACACACCTGGGCCTCATCTTGAAGATTCTTGGGAAACAGTAAACCTGCCCAAAGAGTCTTGGGCTAAAATCACCCCAATCAAAACCTACCCGAAGAGTCTTCGGTGTAAGGTTGCCTCAATCCATCACAACCTATGGAAGAAGGAGCAGGATGGAGCTAGTAACTAAGGGGAAAACACCCTATACCATGAAATGGGAGTGTTCGGCACTAAGTGCTCAACATGGGTGGGGTGCGACAAAACACAAAGATACAGATACAAATATGAATACCAAACACATAGCCCAACCTATGGATTCTAAACAGAGAAACTGAGCACGTGCCTCGGCACTGCTATTAAGAAGCATTGATACAATAAACATCCCCATCCCCATTTAGGTCTTCATGTTCAATAGAAATAGTTTATTAGTTCCTTAACTATAGGGCAATTAACCACAACCAATCATATCAATTGTTCTTAAAACATGTCATTGTCAACCACAAATCAAGTTAGATAAAACACAAGCAACGCAAAACCAACCTTTTTATCATCAATGAAACCCCATTGATTGTTCTCATGTTTAATTCATTATCATTTCCCCACAGTTCACTTATCAACATTCCACTTTCTTTTAATATCACAACCCATTACTGCAGCCCTGCTTCCATTATAACCACATCTCCATAAGCGTATCACAAAACAAGGCTCATGTCACATCATAGTCCCTTTAATATCATTTACTTCAGCCCTACTTCCCATCCTATTCATAATAACCCAGGATTCACCCCCCCCCCTTCACACCCCACGTAACCAAAACAACACCCACATGTTCATTATTCCATTTTTTTCAACCGGGGTGATCACACAAGGGTTCCAGATATTCTTTTAATCAGCCAAATTTACGGGATTAACCAATTTCCACATTCCACAATGCTTCTATCCACAAAATGGTCTTGAAATATAGAGAAACATTTAATTGCGCAAGAAAAGGCCCCCAATGACCGTGATTTTCAGTAGGCATAAGCCTTTTCAATTCAAAACATAACAATATGATAAACAAAGATAAATATAACAACTTCCCTATACCCTTTCTTTAACCAGTTATTATCTTTTTTTATTGGTTCAACCGTATCTCACGAAAAAAAAGAGGACACCCAACCTGCATGATGCACAAATTTGAGAGACGAAGGTAAAATCCCTACCTCTGTAGGTTCTGATCACAACGCTCCCCTAGATCAACTTTAGAAGACGTTCGTCGGCATCCGTCGCTTCTGAAAAAACCCAGAAAAAACCTCCTCGGGTGGAATCTTTGAAGTAAAGTCCGAAGGGAAAGAAACAGATATAGGATCAGAAGTTCCGTCTCGTCGTTATGATCTTGTGGCCGTTGACGGATCGTAAATCGGAGCTCGGATGAAGAAGTTATTGAAGAAAGGAGCTTTAGAGTCTCTCGGGAGAGCTCTTCTCAAAGGAATGGGGAGGATAGGAATGATTTGAAAAGGAGGAGAGGCCCCCTCCTTTTATAGGAGATAAAAACTAAAGTACACGGCTTTTACTTCCTATTACATGGCGTGTACTAGGCCATTTCACTCGGTCGCCACGCGGCTTCCAACACGGCATTCAACACGGCACATGGTCGTTGACTGGTCAACACACAGTTTAAGGGTAACGCGTAAGTGGGGAGGAACTACACGGCATGTAGTATGGGCTACATGGTGTGTACTCATTTATTTCGCGCGACAAGGACACATCTTTAACACGGCACATGGCCATTGACTGGTCAACACATGGTTTTAGGGTAACACGTACGCGGGGAGGAACAACACGGTGTGTAGTATGGGATACACGTTGTGTACCCATTTATTTCATGTGGTAAGGACGTGGCTTCAACATGGGGTATACCCAGAAATGTGGTACACGACGTGTACTCACACCACACAGCGTGTAGATACAAAATTCTGAAAAGTGTGGGAAAAGTCCATTCTACCGTCCGGAACACTTTATGACCTTCTTTTCGACAAAAGAATGGGCCGGAGAGGTCTGGTCCATTACATCAGATACCTCTTAAAACAATATTCTCCCTGAGAATTCAAAAACCAACCCAAAGGAACCCAACAAGATACCTCTTAGGGCTCTTGTTATAATAGTAACCCAACCAACAACCCTAATCATATGTGTTAGGAATTCCTTCTCCTATTTCGAGATATTATCTGCTTTAGGAGGCACTAACTCACATGAACGGGTTTAATCACATCCGCATTAATGTGTCTCGATTAAGAATTGGGTCTTCCCACTTCCATATATTAGGATTTTTCAACTTACACTGCCCCCAACACCGTACAACCAACACACTGTCTGAACACATGGCTTGGGAATTCCTTCTCCCATGTCGAGATATTATCCACTTTAGTTGGCACTGACTCACCCGCACGGGTTCAATCGCATCCTCATTAATGCGTCTGGATTAAGGATCAGGTTTTTCCCTTTACCCACATATCCAGACACGTTACAGACTCCCAGAGAACAAGGAAACAAAACATCCCAAAACCAACAAGACAATCATTCCATATATCAAAGGTACATAGCATAACATCATAAAAAATCTCAGAAGAACAAAGAAAAACACAAGTCAAAACAACTCTGGGTACTGAGCATGCATCTGAGCCTCCCGCTCCCAAGTGCTCTCCTCAAGGCCACCATGCCTCCACAACACACGAACCAAGGTGATGGTTTGTCCATGGAGAACCTTCTCTTTATGATACTCGATTCTGACTGGTCGATCCTCAAAGGTCGCGTCGTCTCCCATATCTAACTCTCCACAGTCGATAACGTGAGAGTCATCGTGTAAGTACCGATGAAGCTGGGAGATGTGCAAGACATCATGAACCTTATCCAACTGAGGTGGTAGGGCCAACTGATATGCCACCTCGCTGACTCGCCTTAGCACCTAGAAAGGTTCGATGAACCTAGGGGAGAGCTTAATCCCCTTCCCAAACCTCAGCTCCCCCGTAGAGGGGAAACCTTCAAGAACACATGATCTCCCATCTTGAACTCTAAGGGCCTCCTCCAAAGATCATCATAAGATTTCTGTCGGTCCTGAGCCGCTTTCATCCTCTCACGCACAAGCTAAAATTTCTCTATGGTGCTCTGTACTACCTCTGGCCCAAGAGCACCTGTCTCACCAACCTCTTCCCAGAAAATGGGTGAACGACAAGGTCTTCCATATATATCCTCAAAAGGTGGCATTCCAATAGTAGAGTGGAATCTGTTTTTGTACGAAAACTCTAATAAAGTCAAGTGTTGCACCCATGATCCTATGAAATCCAGAACGCATTCTCGCAGCATGTACTCTAACATCTGGATAGTCCGCTCTATCTAACCATCAGTTTGGGGGTGGAAAGCAGTGCTAAGGCGTAGCTGGGAGCCAAAAGCATGTTCTAACCCCCTCCAGACTCGTGAGGTAAACCAAGTATCCCAATATGAGATTATAGTCTTTGGAACTTCATGAAAATGCACCACCTCATCTACGTACCTCTGTGATAAGGTACTCACTAGGCCCGACTCCTTAATTGCTAAGAAGTGAGCTGATTTCATCAGCCGATCCACCACTACCCAGATAGCGTCATAACCACCCTGAGCTCTGGGTAGTCCTGTGACGATGTCCATTGAGAATTCATCCCATTTCCACTCGTGGACATCTAAAGGATATAGAAAACCACTGGGAACACGGTGTTCATCCTTTACTTGCTAACACATTAGGCACTTAGCCACAAACTCAGCCACTGCCCATTTCACCCCGGGCCACCAAAACTATTCCCTCAAGCCTCGGTACATTCAAAAAACTCTGTGATGCACCTCCAAGGCTGAGCTATGGAACTCACGAAGAAATCCCTCACGCATCACCTCTGGAACAAACAAACTTCCATGAAAAAGCATCTGATGTCGACTATCCTCTGACCATCCTTCTGGAGTGTTCCCCTGATCGATACGATCCTGCATTACTTCTACCTCGGAGTCTCCCCATTGAGACACTTCCACCTACTGCAACAAGGAGGAATTCACCTTTATCTGAAACAAACAGCCTCTGACACCCTCTACCCTTGCAACCAAGTGTAAAGCTTCCACCTCTCCCATCGCTTTCTAAGCATCAGAAGATTCCCAAACCACTTCCTTATGAGACTTCCTACTCAGGGAATCAGCAACAACATTTTCCCTACCTTTAGTGTAAGAGATCTCGAAGACATAGTCTTGAAGAAACTCGACCCATCTCTGCTGTCGTAAGATCAGGTCATGCTAGGAGAAGATATAACATAAGCTCTTGTGATCTGAGAAGACAAAAAAGCACTCCCCAAAGAGGTAATGTCGCCACAACATCAGTGTGAACACTACTATTGAAAGCTCTAGGTCATGGGTGGCATAGTTACGCTCGTGAGGGCACAACTGCCTAGACCCATAACAGATCACACCCTTATTCTGCATTAGTACACAGCCCAAACCATGGCTAGAAGCATCACAAAACAAAACATACAACAACCCTTCCTCTGAAAACCTAAGTACTGGAGCACCGTCCAACTTCTCATTTAGGTAGTTGAAAGATTTCCGGAACTGCCCACTCCATAGGAATACCTGGTTCTTCCTAGTCAAAGTTTTCAATGGAGTAGCAACTCGATAGAAGTCCGAAACGAACATCCATTAATAACCTGCCAACCCTTGGAAACTATGAAATTTTTCCACGCTCTTGGGTGCCGCCCAAGAAACAACTTCCTCCACCTTCAACAAGTCCACTTACACTCCATGGTGAGACACCATGTGCCCAAGGAAGTGTACTTATTGCATCAAGAACTTACACTTCGACAATTTCCCATAAAGCTGGTGGTGTCGAAGGACTTCCAAGACTACCCTGAGATGATCAATGTGATCCTCCTATGATCTTGAGTAGATCAGGATGTCATAAATAAACACAATGATGAACCAGTCTAGAAACTCTCGGAAGACAATGTTCATAAGTCCAATGAACATAGCTGGTGCATTCGTAACTCCAAACGCCATCACTACAAACTCGAAGTGCCCATACCTGCACCTGAAAGCTGTCTTCGAGATGTCACTATCTTTTACCCTCTTCTGATGATATCCAGATCGTAGATCAATCTTAGAAAACCAACCTGCTCCCCTCAGCTGGTCGAAGAGATCATCTATCCTTGGAAGGGGGTAACGGTTCTTGACCGTTACCTGAGTGAACCTTCTGTAGTCTATGTGTAGCCTGAGACCACAATCTGCCTTCTTCAAGAACAAAACTGGAGCACCCCATGGCGACACGCTGGGTCGAACAAAACCTTTCTCCATCAGATCGTCAAACTGAATCCACAACTCCAAAGGTGCCATCCGATAAGGGGACATCGAAATCGGACGTGAACCAGGCTGTAAGTCTATCCCGAACTCAACGTCACATCGGGGGGTAGAGTCACAACCTCCATGGGAAAAACATCGAGGAACTCCCCAAAAACATCTTTAACATCCATCATCTCTGTATCAGATGAAACCAATGAAATCCTGCCTAAAAAGGAATGGAGAGGCTTCACCTGTCGGCTTACCACCTGATAGCTCCTCTTACCAACAAAAGCTACACGCTGCCCATCCACGTCGGAGAACACGACTCTTCTTCGGAAGCAGTCGATAAGGGAACTAATAGAAAATAGCCAGTCGATGCCCAGGATGACATCATATGGTTGCATCTGTAGAAAAAGAATATCCCCACTAGATCGATGTGGTCCCAACGTCAGCCCACATCCCCGGAAAACACAAGATACGTTGGTCTGATCTCTAACTTGTGTACTCAACACCCGGGGTATAGAAAGTATCTCTACTTCTAGACCCAAATCATGGGCTAGACCGGGTGCAAAAAAGGAGTTTGAAGCTCCTAAATCGAACAAAGCAGAAACAGGAGTGCTGAACAAGAAAATCGTAACTCGCACCACCTCTGGTCCTATTGGATCCGCCAACTCTACTGCGTGAAACTGTCCATGCCCCACTCCTCTGCCTCTCTGATGTCGACCACCTCCCCGACCATTCCATGGTCAAGGTCCCTGAGGAGCACCCTGAGGTCGGCCTACCCCTACAAATTCTGCACTCGGAGGAGCTGGGTCCTACTGCTGCTGGAAGGGTCTCGCTGGCAACTAGTGCTGCTGAGGCAGGCACTGAACCTTTCCACCTCCATCGTACTGAGCTCGGGTCGGGCACTGACTCTGAATGTGCCTGAAACCTCCACAAGAGAAACACTTTAGTCATGGGCTTGTGAAAAAGGGATGAGGACCCGAAGATCTAAACTCGAACTATTGGGGCCTGCTCCCTACTAGCCTGAATCTGGAAGGTCCTGTCACATGAGACGTGTTGTTGACTGCCTTCCCCTTCGATGAACCTGGCCGGATCCCCTCTCGTGGTGCACCTCCCTGCGAGTGCATCCTCTCTACAACCTTTTCCTTCTTCTATACTTCCAAGTACGTCAGATGGGTGACGGGGGTGACAACATACTGGAGCGAAGGATGAAGCGTCTCCTCCAAAAGTCTCACCTGAGACTCCTCATCCAGAAAGAGATCCAGAGAAAAGCATAGGAGACCCTTGAACTTGATCCCCAACTCTCGTACTGACATACTCCCATACTAAAGGGATTGTAACTCCTATTTCATCTCCGCCTTGATCAGGAATGAAAGTAATTCCTCTCGGAACTCCTTCTCAATGTTAGCCCACGGAACCTCTGCCTCTGACCTCTCCCCGAGGTAGAGCGTCCACCACTGACGCGTCGCACCTCTTAGCTGACTGACTACTAGGGGAACACAGTACTCCCTCGAAGCATGGATCAAAGTAAGAGAGATCCCTAGCTTTTCAAGCCACCCCTCCATCTCCATATCTGAAGTACTACCCTCGTACTTCTTGAGGGTTTGTCGCTGGAAAGAATGGAGAGTCTTCTTCCACTGATCATCTTCCTCCTCTCCGTAAATCCTCAACTGATCGACTGCCTGAATCTGTTGGGCCTCAACTGTCTGAGTCACCTGGAGATGACGCCCAGTTCCATAGCTATACGGTAAACAAAAATCACCTAAGCCCAAGCAGCAAGGAAATTTCTCAAGATTTCATTTTAACACTTTACTTCAATTTCTTTCCAGGAACACCCAAATCAAGTAAAGAACAATAATGATGATTCATGTACCTTCCCTAGGGTCTCTACCCTTCAATAAATGTAGTCTCACTTGGTCATTCGGTAGGCTCAGATTCCTTGCATCGGATCACAGGGGGGGCCTAAAATCATGTATCCTAGCCGGTCTTCTATGGCCTATGTCACGCACCAAGATCAGCCAACACTGTCGCCCTAACATCCCATGCAATCCTCACTATTCCTAACTCTAGACTCCATCCTATATCTCAACATGCCTCTGATACTATTCTTTCACGACCCCCTCCCACCAAAGATGCCCCTCTTGAGCTGGCAATGGTGAAAGGGAGATAATGACCCCCCAAGTCCCACCTCCTGTAGGCCCTGGAGTGGCGACTAACACCAAGGGTATGAGTTTTCACAAATATGGGAGGCATTACCCTTTTTATTATTTAAGATAGAAAAATAGGATGAGTCAAACACAAAAAGAAAAAGTAACAAGTACATGAAAATAAACCCAAACCAATACCACATGCATGTTTAAACAATTCTAGAACAAAGTAAAAGTATAAGAAGCTCAAAAGTACAATACCAAAAGAAACAAGTCTATAGAAACTAAAAAAACTCCAAATGCCCTGACAAGTAGGGTCCCGCACGACCCTGGTAGTCCTCCTGGAAACATGAATGTAAATGTAGGGTGAGCACACAAGCATACAAAGTAGGGAAACCTAAAGCTATCGTGCATAGGTGGGGAGTCATCTTAATGTCTCTTGAGAACAACAAAAGATACCAAAACCTAGAAACTAATTCTATCCACCCAACCTCACCAGCCACGCTCACCAAAAACACAAAACAACAGGTAGTAGTATATAAGAACAATAGTATTGGGTACCCTACACCATTTCCCACTAGTTAGCTACTCTTCCTAACAGAGAACATCTTGACGCTACCAAAATCTCCCCGCCCGCACACACCAGGGCCTCAAGAACCATATATCCCACCCGCACACACCAGGGCCTCACAACCACATATCCCACCCGCATAAACCTGGGGCTCATCCCGAAGATTCTTGAGAACAGTAGACCTTCCTGAAGAGTCTTGGGCTAAAATCACCCCAATCGAACCCTACCCGAAGAGTCTTGGGTGTAAGGTTGCCTCAAGCCATCACAGCCTATGACATAAGGAGCAGGAAGGAGATAGTAACTAATGGGAAAACACCCTCTCCCATGAAATGGGAGTGTTCGACACTAAGTGCTCAACATGGGTGTGGTGCGATAAAACACAAAGATAAAGATACATATATGTATACCAAACACACAGCCCAACCTATGGCTTCTAAACAGAGAAACTGAGAACGTGCCTTGGCACTGCTATTATGAAGAATGCATACAAAAAACAACCCCAACCCCATTTAGGTTTTCATGTTTCAATAGAATTGGTTTATTAGTTCCTTAACTACTGTGAAATTAACCACAACCAACCATATCAATCATTCGTAAAACATATCCCTGTCAACCACAAATCATTTTAGATAAAACACAAGCAACACAAAACCAACCTTTTTATCGTCAATCAAAACCCATTGATTGTTCATGCGTTTAATTCATTATTGTTTCCCCACATTACATTTATCAACTTTCCACTTTCTTTTAATATCACATCCCATTACTGTAGCCCTGCTTCCATTACAACCACATCTCCACAAGCGTATCACAAAACAAGACTTGTGCCACATCATTGTCCCTTTAATATCATTTAATGAAGCCCAGATACCCATCCTATTCGTAATAACCCAGGATTCACCCCCACCCCCCTTTCACACACCACGTAACCAAACCAACACCCACATGTTCATTATTCCATTTTGTTCAACTGGGGTGATCACACAAGGGTTCCAGATATTCTATTAATCAGCCAACATTACATGATTAACCAATTTCCACATTCGACAAAGTTTCCATCCAAAAAATGGTCTAGAAAGATAGGTCAACATTTAATTGCACAAGAAAAGGCCCCCAACGACCGTGATTTTTAGTAGGCATAAGACTATTCAATTCACAACATAACAATAGGATAAACAAAGATAAACATAACAACTTTCCCATCCCTGTTCTTTAACCAGTTATTATCTTTATTTATTTGTTCAACCGTGTCTCACAAAAACAGGAGGACACCCATCCTGCTTGATGCACAAAT